>JAVSBS010028439.1:4222-50390 GCA_033124195.1 Coracias cyanogaster | reverse complement strand
ATATATATATATATATATATATATATATATATATATATATATATGGGGGGGAATCAACCAAGAAAAAACTTCTTTTTCTTGATGCCTTGAGCAAGTTCCTTTATCCTGCACAGTTAAATATTTTCTAGTACTAATAACTGTTCAAAGGAAATGCAGATTTCAATGCACAGAGAGGGATGAAAATTCTCAAGTATTCTCCTTGAGAAAAAACTATTTTTGTCAAACTCTGTATTGTTTCCAATAAATGAAGTTATAAGTACATTTGCACGGCCTGTTACAACAGCTTAGAGAAGTTGGATTTCTATTTAAATCTCAGGCTACCTGGGATACCATAATTCCATAGCTATATAATTTATCTGTCTCATAATACCACACAACTTGGCACTTTTGCTGTGGAAGGGGCTACTTTACAACTGATACCTCTCCTTATTTTTCTGCCTGCAGCTGCCTTTTATTCTCCAGTTCTTCCCACAAAGAACAGGTAATTGGATTGTATTGCACAGTAGCCAGACTTCAGAGGCAAGGGAAACCAGAGATGCTTTGCTGCTTATAGTCAGGGAGGAAGGACAGTCATAAGCTTCAACTGACAAGATGTTTTTGAGAATGGTGCAGGCATCTAGGACAAGTACGTGGCTTTTCTGGAGAATAGAGACAGCACCTAAAATGCTGTGAAGCCATGTGTTTTAACTGAAACAGTAGGAGCATTTCCAGGGAAAAGGAATGCTGATAGTCTTTTCTACTAACTGAAGCAATCCTCTGCAAATACAGCTAATGCTGTCAGTCAAGAGAGAATGATGAAACAATACTGAGTGTTTTCTTCCTTCCCCTGGTAAAAGCTGTGCAGCTTGTTTGAGGGAAAACATTGATCTGTCAAAGCCTACACCATCATCAACTCCATCACTGTGTGGAGGACCAGAGCATGTTTTTGTCTGTGCTCTGTTTACATTCCTCAGAGTATTGTGCACAGTTCAGGGGGTGCACAACTCTTTCAGCTCTGTTCCAACCCTACGGGAGGGGGAAAGAGGTAATGTGAGCTTGGTAACCAGCCTGGGACCTGCAGGATTGCTGTGCATCTATTAATATAGGTACCTGGTGCTACAACATCCACTTCAAAGCATGGTACTCTGACATGCCCAGATGCAACACCAATCTTTAATTTCTATACGTGGGTATACTACTTGACACAGTTATATATCATACTGGCAATTTTTTTTCTTACTTAGCTTTACTGCAGTGGCAACATCAGAATATAAAATGTCTGGACTCAAGACTAATTAATATGTGTAACGTTTGGCTATGATGGTCCTGGAAGTGAGAGTTTATCTCATTAAAGTTACTGGATTCTCACATATCCCCTATTTATATGTTCTCTTTCTTCAGGTAAGTATCTCTAAATAATACTGAAGTTGTTTTGGATACTGGAGTGGCTTTGTCTTGGATTTTGTGTTGTTGTTTTTCTGTTATGGGATAGAAGGTAAAAGAAAGGTCTGAGGCAGGGGTAGATGGAGATTGTATGTTTTAAATAAAGCAAGCACTATCTCAAAAAGCAGAATCACTTGCTCTGGTGATTAAAACACGTTACTGCTGAATGTTTCATTGCCTCATTGCAGTATTGCATGATCCAACTCAGAATATGCATTTTCTAGTAAAAGCCTGTCCGTCTCTTGTTTTGTGAAAGTTCAGTGTATCATAAGGTGACATTTTATTTATTTTTATATATATTAGGGTATCTGCTTATCAGATGGTTTTGGTGTTGATTTTTTTTATACAAGACTACTGTTAGAGGCTTAACATCTTTTAAAAGAATAGATACACAGAAATACAAAAATATCAGTGTTTATGATTAATGTGTCTATGAAAAATAGAAAATTTTGCTTATAAAAAACCAAATAATATATCCCCTGATTTTGCTGGTGTTTTTTAATAAAAACAGTTGTCTTTTAGAACTAGGATGTTCATGTTGAAGAGAATCCTAGGAAGAGAACATACAGAAAAATAGATCACCTGGCTGCCAATTAAGAAGCATCCACTGGAAAACTGATCAAACTGAAGTGTGGGAAGAAACGTAGAGAGGAGATATTAGGTTTTAGATTTGAGGTGAAAAAGATAATCTAGATCAGAGGGAAGGATAAAAAGGGGGTTATGGGAAGGAGTGGGCAGCGGAAAAGAGTCTCTTGTTGATAACTGATACATCTTTGCAACAAGTCAAGCTGTGATTTAGGCAGTTCTGGAGGCATGACAGAAATGCAGTGTGGTGTAAGGGTGACCTGGCAAAAATTCCCACTGGAAATTCATCCTTTTGAATGTTGGCACTCGTTCTATGCCCAGCTTTTCTGTGAAGCTAGGTAAAAGTAGAATAAATTATTCTATTAATCTCAGCTTTCTCCTTGCAATGCTTCTTTGAGTAAGACAAACATTTAGCTACGTACATATACATATGGTGGTAGCTGGAACTGCCTGGTTTTTAGCATGTGCTTATTAGAAATGTGATGAGACTTAGACATTTAAAAATAATTAAAAAAAAAAAAAATTTAAAGGGACAAGCAGAAGTCATGGTTGCATCCACAAAGTGGATCCCCTTTCTGTAAAACATCAAGTAACTTCTTTAAAATTATCAAAAAAATGTTCTTCCATATATTCTGCATATATAACAAATGTTTTTGTTTTTTTTTTTTCTGAAAAGTAGTTGAACCATGATGGCTGAAAATCAGTGCTTTGAAGCCAATCACTTTAACCTAAATGATCACTATTTTGTCATATCTCGAATAACTGAAATAGCAAAACTGCAGTGCTACAAAGAAAAGTGATAGAGAATTTTATCTATAGACATTCCTACTGATACTCTTTTAGGTGCATTACTTTAAACTTCTCTAAGGAAGAGTGCAAAGCCATGAACCATCCGATGAAACCTGCAATGGTCTGGCAGCAGCCGTCATCCAGTCAACAAAAATGTGAGATAAAGATTTTTCTCTAGGATTGTAATGGTAGAGTTGGAATAAATTTTCTCCACAAGATGCTTGGAAATTTTAGCATAAATGATAAAGTGTAAAATTCCAGCACTGAAAACCAGTATTAACCAAAATCAGTCTCTGGTCAAGGTTTGTACTTTTTTAACTTTCTGCTGTAGGAACGGAGATCACTTAGTATGTATTCCTCATAAAAGCTTCGTGCATTACTTCCTGATAAGTTTATTTTTACTATGTGGTAAATGTACTCTTCACCCTAGAATGAATTCTTAAAGCCTAGGGCTGTTAGCATCTGCAAGCATTTGGGATCAATATGGGTAGGATGTATGCTAATATCAAGTTTTACATGTTAAGAAATTATTTAGAATTAATTCAGCATTATGTTGGCTTAAAGCCTAAAAAATGTCTCTTGCACTCTTTTCCTAAGTAAAAACAAAGTCATGCTTTTATATGGATTAAAGTATCTTCCTGCAATATTTTCATTTCCCTTCTCTTAGACTGGAATATGATAGGAAGTCCAAAATTCAATATGAATACTGGATTCAGGAAGAAGTAAAACTTTATTTTGTCCTAGATTAGTGCATAACACTAGTCTCCTTCATTTGTATTTTAGTGTGCAGTAGTGTCCTTCTACATGTACATACATCCATGTGGAAGGAGAAGCCTCTCATCCTTCAGAATTTTTTTTTTCCTAGTTCTTCTGCCTGACTTCTCACAGACAAGGTGAGATGGAGCTAAGTTGTGGTGAGTAAAACCTCTTCAGGATTCTAAAAAGATCCCTAGAAAAAGAATTTTAAAACTTCATCCCTCCTCATTTCCTAGGATCTTGCTATTGTAGATCCCTTTTCACCACCTTGCTGCCCCCTCCCCCCAGCTCCTCACAAAAAAAGTCAGAAGAGAAAATAAACTTTGATGGGAGGTGGAATATATGGATAATCCCTCACCCAGTGGCCACGATTGTGTCAAATCTTCTGGAATATTTTCTTTGATTGAAAACTACTTTGTTTTTTTTTCTTCTCTCTCAAAAATAACAAAAGCTTGAGTGCTTTTTGTTGTTGTTGGATCATCTTCCCAACTGATTTTTCCATAGAACGCAGGACAGTCACTAAATGCATTACTTCTATACATGCTAAGGTTTCAATTACTATTAGCAGAAATTAAAGCTGTACCTCAGAAAACAGTTCATTAGACTAAGTGAAATGTGTCAATGACCTTGGAAGACTTTGTGTACGCTAAAAACTCAGTATATTTAGCTTCTTGTCAGGCTAGGTTTCAAGGGCATGGAACCAGAGTAGCTTCCTTGCCCACAAAGGTTTGAATTTCTGTTTCTGTTTTGATTTTCCTATAAACTATAAACATCTTAATATGGTGCTTTTATTGGAGCTTCACTTTTAAGACCACTTTCTTAAAGAGAGGAGAAAAAGACATGAATATGGGAAATGAAAATCTAGTGGTTTCTGTAAATGTTTTGTGCAATTTGTCCAGAAAGACTTGGCCATTTAAACTGTCTGTCAGTTTGGATCATTTTCTTGATTATCTGGCAATGCCTGCCAGTAAACAGATTCACATTTTGTGCCTTGGACTCTGTTTCTCACATGGAGATTATTAGCTGGCTGTTTTGAAATTGAGGAAAAACGTTAGCCTTATAAATAAAAAGACTTGTTATGGCTTAATTAGCAGGGGGTTTGCATGCACTGTACCTGCTTCTCTCTTAGGTCTGAAGTCTTTCCACATGATGTGGACTAGTTTACAGGATCATCTGTATGACCTCAAAGCAAACTTTATTTACATTGTTGTCAATATAAAAGTTCTAAGATGGCAGAGCTCTAGCATATGGCTCCTTATCTTGTTGTTCAGGCTCTTTATTTTATGCTGCAATTATATATATATTTTTTAACTTAAAATTTCTGATTCATATTAAGTGCTTCTCTCTTTGCTGGAAGCAAAACTCCTGCATCTCAGAAGACTCATCTAGAAAAGTTGCTGCATAATCATTATTAAGAGTACCATAAAACCTTGTTACATTTTTTCATAAATCTAGCATAGCTGCTCAGCTGACTGGCAGAGTGAATATTGACTAATACCATCCTATTGAACCAGTATACATTTTAGTTCCGGTATTACAGATTCCAATTGGGATTTGGTATTCAGCAGAATGAATGAGTCCCAGATGTGGACTCGCCTTGCATTTCTTTAAAATGTATTTAATTAGTAGGCCTGTCCTTGTTTTGTTTTTTTCTCCTGTCTGGATGAAGCTGGCAGATAAGCTTGCCATGCAATGTTAGAGTTGTATACATAAATGGTATCTGCATAATGGATGCCGGCGCGTGAGATAAGATGACTTCACTTTTGCATGCGCTGTAGCAGTAGCAACATAGAAGCCAGAAAGCTCACAGAAAGCACAAATCTGATGCAAGACTAAATATTTAAGTTACAGAAAAACTCTGTGCAAGAAAACAAAGGCACGCAGGAAATCTTGGGCATAAACTTGAACTTGGTTCACTACTTTTTGCATACAATTGAGGAGAAATAAGATGAGGATGGCTAATATGTGATTCACTGCACAAAATTGTCAGTGCTTGTTCACATTTGTGAGATGGATTTGAGATTGACAGAAATGCATCCTACATATGGTAGGACAAAAATCTTAACTGATCAAAATACTTTTGGGGTGTTTTTAAAATGAAATATGAAAAATGCCATAGAATTCCTGGTTTGAGTGCAAAAAATATCACTTCTGCTGCAAATTTAACTTTCTTGATTAATATTCTTTATTCTTTAGTCATGGAATAAAGAGTAGAGCATGCAATCATGTCTTGCCACTTGCACTTTGTCAGCTGTCACATGCTTTTTGTATCACACGGATGTTGATTATGTATGGGCAGAAAGGATAATAAGCAACATTGTATTAAAAATGTATTTAAAAGTTCTGAAGCATAAATTCTTCAAAATATGGACTTCTGTTGTATATAGTTATTTTTTAGGCATTACACTGTACATATGGTGGAGAAGTTACAGCTTTATCCTGAGCCTATCAAAAGCTCAAATGAAAACACCTATAACTATTTTTCCCCAAATAAGACTTTTAAGCTAAAATTCTTATTTCCTAGACTGCCCAACAAAACTTTCCTTTGGTCTGTTTCTGCCTTGCTACCCTTACTAGCCATTGTCAAAGGATGTTAATTTAGTATCATCGTTCGTTCCATTCTCTTAGAGCAGCCCTAATGTGTCTCCCCCACACTTACTACCTAACAATTTACCATACATTATAGTGCAATTTTTTTACATTTCCCACACTCAGCTCTCTTGTATCTACTTGAATTGTGAAAGGTTTTTTTGACAGGGTTTGGCTTGCTTATACTTAATAACTTTAGAGCACCTGGCATAAGCAGAGCTCTTGGTTAAGATCTGTGGATGTAATTGTAATACTTACACGTAAGTAATCTGAATTGCCTGAAGGGCTGGCGTAAGAGCTGTGTCTGTTCCAGAGCTCTGAGGCATGTGCATGTGATTCTCCTGCAGGTACCTGAATATAGTGTGGTAAATGTTTTGGGTTTCTTTTCCCTCTTCATGCCCTATTTGTAGCTACATTCTCTCATGGGATACAAGAAATTTCTACGGACTTCAATGGGAATTATTCATTCTCTGCAAGTGGAGAGCAGAGCCCATGACTGGACTGAAGCCAACGTTCTTTGAAAGTTCACATGCCTTCTATTGGCTCTCCAATTTAGACTCCTGACCAAACAAGGGAGATGGGGGGTGTTGAAAAATAGTAGCAGCTATTTCAGTAAAAAATCCTAAGGCTTAACATAACATGATGTAAACTATTTCATCTGTTCTTTTTACTTGCCCCTTTTAATCAGAAATTAGTAAGTAGACCCTTATATGCAGTGAACTTGAAGAATGCTAATGGGATGTCTGCATCGTGTTCTACTCGTAGTACTTATGCCAGAATAGGAAAGCCTTTTATTCTGTAGTTCTCTGAGGCAAGAAAGAGGCTTTCTGAAGAGTTACTTTAAATTTAAACTCTCATTCTAATGTTAGACAGCCCATTGGATTTCTGAGTTAAAAATTGCTTCAGCTTTAGTTACTAGAGCCAGATGTAACATTGACCTTAAATGGTAAAAGCTCCCAAGAGTGAAAGAGAGGCTGGCCTGAAGGGGAAAAGAGGAATAACTGAAGTTTTAGGTAAGTAATCTCTATAACAGGGAATAAGCTCTTTTTCAGCCGTGAAACAGAACGGAACCATGTTTCCTCCTTAAAGGTACAGTACCTTGTTGTTGTGATACGGAGTAGTTTGTTCTTTCTACCTCTTTCCTCCCACCCCCTTCAAATTCTACCTCTTCTTCAGATTTTAGCTACTTTAAAAGTGGGTGTAGTTAACAAAACCTAGTTCTTCTTACTTGCTGTTTGGGAATACACAAGAGTGAAAGGAAAAGCTGTGTTAATTATACTGAGACTTGATTAATAAAGGTATGTAGTCAGTAATTCAAGGCAACCTGATTCACAGATACTGTTAGCTGTATCATGCTAACCATTAGAGAGTCTTAGTTGGCAGCAATACATGTTATAGGGAAACAGATATTTAACAGATTTCTTTTTTTTTTATTTTAAATTGTATCACTTTCTTTCCCACATGCTTGCTTTTAACTGTGCCGGAGTTGTTCAATTTGATGGATTACCTACTTGCGTCTGGAACCCATCTTTTTAAAAGACATTTCCAGAGCAATTTCTTTATACAGTATGTGTTTGAGTTTAATCCTATTAGATGTAATGAATATAATGAAGTTGTGTCTAATTGAAATGTTGTACGAAAACAAACTACCTTGAAATGTTAAAGCATGTTTGCTTTACTATGAAAAAACACAGCGTTTACATTGAACGATATTTTGGTCTTCAGTTTTATCTGTGCTATCATGTAAGTACTCTGCACTGAAGTGTATTTTATTTTCTTGCAAATTAAAACACTTTTTCGTCTCACTAATGTGTAAAGCTTTTTTTCAGACAGCAGCATGTAAACAACATGAAAGAAGAGGTCAGTACAAGGAAATGATAGATGAAATTTAAGACTCAGATCTCTGTTACTAACTCCTAGTAGCAACTTGTGTTAGTGAGTTATTTTTCAAATTGTATACAGCATGATTTCACCTGGTGAAAGTCTCTTCAATTAGCAGCAAATTTTCATCTTTGTGAGGTGATAGAAACAGTAGTTTTTAGTGTATGCTGTGCAAAGATTGGATGAACTAGAGTTCTGAGCAGTGTTCCAAAGTGCAAACAGTTACTGCATTTATATTTTAATATAGTAGGTGTTGTGTATACTTTAACTAAAGTTCATTTCATCTGGTGGGAAGAAGATGTGATAAATGAATCTTACTTGTTAAAACATTTCATATCCAGTTGCGAAACTTGTAATTAATTTTATTTTTCTTTTTCTCTGGACTATCATTAGTGAACAGCTAAGTACTTTTAGGTTAACTTCTTAGCTGACCTTCATGTTTTAAATCAACAATCACATCCCAAATCAGCAATTATATTGAACTTGGAGCTTAATAATCTAATGATAAAACCCATAGAAATCTAAGTTTATTAGAACAGTGGACACTAAGAAACAGTCCAAGATATTAAATGCTGAATACTAGAGAGTTCTCACTCTTCTAATATTCTTGTATTTTCTAGCCTCCAAAGGCCCTCATTGTGACCTGCCAGTCTTGAATGTGTTTCTTGCACCGCTTCAACTTGTGCAAGGATGTGAAGCTTTAGACTGTATTTAGAAGGTGTTTAAGTTTTTAATAAGTTATTTTTAAGTTTTTGTATGAACTGGAATAACTAATGTCTAACTCCTCTGTGTCTGAACTAAGTATATATTTCTAATATATAATATACAATATCTTGTAGTATTTCAGTGGGCATTGTTCTTATTCCATACAATCCTTTTTTATTTTGTAACTTGGAATATGTAATATAGTGCCTATATATAAATATATCTTCAGTAAAGATGTTATGATGGCAGTAAGTGTAACTTAATACAAAAAGTGCAGGTTGTTCCGTTGTATGTAGCGAAAACTGTGCGTTAACTTCAACACTGTGATAAAGTACTTAGGATTATCAATGTACTTAGCTTCTATAATTTCCTCTGCTTTACGTCCCTCTGGATTAAGCTCTAAATCGGCTGTGGACATGAAAGGTACACCTCCCTACCCCATATCTTTTAATGTTTGAGTCAGTTTTTGTGACTATAGTCCTATTTATCTGGGGCCAAAGCACTGGAAATAAAGAATTACCTAGTGGACAGATTTATAGTTCCAATCTTTAGCATCAGCTTCTTCCATCCTGGTTTGGATCATTCCACTTTCTGGCAGCTTTTAGTGATGGTATGGTGTCTAATCACCATACTAGCAAAAGCTGGATAAGACAGAGAATTGACTTGAAAAGCTGGATAAAACAGAGTATGGCAATTGAGATATAAGGGGGTTTGTACTGAGAAGAGATAGATGTGAAAGCTGCTCATTTCAAGGGTCATAGCTGTATGTTCCTTGCATGTCATGGAATTCTCTTGCCACATCTATTTGCTGTTGTTAGAAGTGTGCAAGTCCAGGAAGGAGAGGCATCAAATGGCTTGTGAGTGAAAGGGGGGGGGGGGGAATCCTTGCTGTTTCAAGGTTTGTGGGTTATTTAAACATCTGGGGGATCTGTGGGCAGAGAGATTTCTCTTTTCTGTCCTAATTTGCAGCCTTCCTGTAAACTAAACAGAAGAATTTCCTTGTGATCTGTTCTCCACTTGTATTTCCTTCGAAATGTGGGTCGAAGAGATATTTTGGATCTCAGTATCACTGACAGAAAGGAAATTGGAGTAGGTGATGGATCTTTGTAAGCTTCTAAACTAGTAACTCAATACATGAATTATTGCTTGTGTATACATGTAGTGATATGTTATGGAGAACTAAGGCTGTGACTGTTGTGGTAGCACTTTGAAATAACAACTGAGTTTCTCTTCCTGGAAAGTAGATCCTAAGAATTCTGAAAAAGAGAGAGGGATTTGATATTCACAGCAAGTGGACTTATAGTCTCAGGTGTTGCTGGAGAGCTTGGGCTGTGACAGCATCCCAGTATTTAATCCTTTTCAGTAGGTAAATATAACTTTTTTTTTATTTCAATGTTCCTATCACTAATTTTAACATCTGAAAAATAATTTGAGAAATTTTATTTTACTTAGGAATTACCGAATGTATTACATATCTGAAAGATTTAAACAAAACCAAACCAACAGCAATGACCAGCTCCATGGTCCCCAACTAATAGCTGAACCATCTATGTGCTAGAACTTTTACCTGCCCTTAAATGTACAAAATTGAAAGTCTTTAGGTATCACAAGTCATCAGGGGCCTGTAATATTGTATGATCACCTGTGGGTTTGGACAAGTAAGGCCTGTAGATTTTTTTTTTTATGCTAACATGGATTGCTTGGAGCGGGGAGGATGAGAGGGGCAGGGAGGAAAATATGCCAACTTGGCAGCTCACGTATGTCAAGTGTGTAAACCTGGAAGTTTCCTTCCCTGACTAATGCTAAAGCATATACTGATATGTTTTTTGTGACACAGAATTATACTTTAGAACGACTATGCTGTTCCTTAAGTTGCATGCAAATACATTATCTTGGTGATTGTCCAAACAGTCTCTATCTCATGACTATAAATGGGGGTCCACTATGCTAGTTAGTTCAATTTCTGCAAAGAGCAAATGAGTTGAAAAGATGATATAACAAGGTGGGGAGGGGAGGGAGAGCAGTTTCTGTAGGAATTGCACACTTTTTTTTTTCTTACCAGTTTTAAAGTTTTGGATCCTGGAAATGGATACATAGAAGTTCTGTGCTGCTGGGTCAAGTATAACAAGTCTTATGGGCTAGGGGCTTGCCTGCAGAGTAACATTATTGCTGTTTATATAATTCTGCAGAATGTTTTGTAATGCTGAAGTTATACATGGGGAATTTGGATCTGAGCCTTGGCTCTTGAAATCGTCAGCAAAGTTTCCATTGACTTTGGTGGTGCCAGATCAGGCTCTTAGTGAATACCACAAAGGTAAAGGGTATGTTAGTTAGAAGAGTCTGAAATCTAGAACTTGAGTAGGAGCAATGGGTCAATTATCACCTGTTTTATTTTGGACTTAGGGGGATGTACTAACAAATGGTAGTATCTGTAGAATGAGATTTGGTTTTTAAATTTTGGAAAAGAAAAATCCACTATTTTGTTTTCAGATATTCCCCCAGTTTCTCTGATATGTCTCTGAAAAGGCCTTATAAAAAGTGGGTGTATGTGTGCAGGTAGTAGTATGTAATAAAGTGTGGTATATCAATTAACATTTCCGATTAAAACTTCCAAAGTTGTCCTGGACTGTTCTCGAACTGCTGAACAGAAAAATTAAAAATAAAGTGTCTAAGCATAAGTTGAAGGAGGGCTTGTGGAGGAAGGGAAATAACAAGGTATGAAAAGGTACACATGCTTCATAATTTTGGCCACTGACTTTCATATATTTTTCTTTTTAAGTAGTGACTGACCTCTGGGCTCAGGAACCTGAGGAAGGTGCTAACTCAAGCTGTGTTCTGCACATTATGTCAGGCTGGAGAAAATTTGGAAGCAAATGTAAATATTGTGCTTAGTTTCCTATGTAGGTATAGTTGTACCTATGACCTTGACTTCCCTGAGGGCTGTTGCAGTTAATAAACTTACCGTTCCTGTTCTTTGATAGGTATAATTCTCAGCATTCCTCTAAAAGCTGGTTTTAGTCAGTGTAGCAGTCAGTGGAGCAGACTGTAGAAAACCAAGCAGATATATCAGAATTCCCAAGTATTTAGACAGTTAAAGCAAGACTGGGAGACAGCAAAACTGCTCTGTTTACTCACTGAGTTAAGTGGAAATGTGTGAGAAACAGGGAGGAAGAATTTGTGGGATGTATTAAAAAAACTCAACATGTAAAAATCAATTTTTGTATGTGTTGAGCTTTTGGCAACTGAAATCTCTCCTGCATAAAACAGAGCATTCAAATGTCCCTTCCAAAACTCGTATATTGCATGTTAATGGGATAGACTCACTGGAATATCAACAACCTCGTACCCTTACAAGAAGCTTTTGCTATTTCCTGTTGTTTTTCTTTTTTTTAAAGTCTTTGACATTTCCTGTTTAACAGATTTTTAAAGGGTTTTTATTGGTAAAATGGCAAACATCAACCATTTCACTCTATACAAAGCTGCCATGTAACCATAACACAAAGGTGAATAATACCTAAAGATCCTCCAGGAAATCTGTCCTGTTGCTGCTTGATATTTCCGTATCTAGGCATGTGTTCAGAAGTTACATTAAATACCAAGTGGTATTTTTCACTTATCACTTGGAGAAATTATACAGAACTTAAAGGATCCAGGGGAAAATAGTATACCAGGGATAAGTAACCTTCCACGTTACAAAAATGATGAATTGTGTTTCTTTAAACCACATAGCAGGTCAAACTCTCACTTCTTGTAAATCACTATTGCTATTTGGAAGGTACAGAGCTTTGCCCGTGAGCATGAACTAAGGGTCTGTCTCAGTGGATTTTGATCCCTCCTGAGCATCTGGCTCCTCTTAATATGAAAACTATTTCCCTTTTTCTGTTGCTTAAAAGATAAAAATCAGAGTTGATGGAAAGGCTTTTCCCTTCAGAGCAGGGCCTTGTAAATTGCCTGCCCATCTTTTTACAAAATGGGCACAAATCAACAAAGTTTTTCACCTAATTTTGTTCTCGAGTGGTGGCTAGTGATATTCTTTCTCGGAACAAAATCCTTTAAATTCCCAATATGCCTTATACTTTGTATGATTCAGAGGTGGTGAAGTTGGGATGTTTTTTCTTCCTTTTGAAGGTGGGTAGTGTATAATCATCTTGTGTACTTATCTTCTGAGCATCTGCTTAGAAAATAAAAAAATGCCATTTTGACATCCAAGAAAGTGCTATAAAAAGTCTGTTGCTATGTTTAAATGCCTACACTCAGTTGCTATAGCAATAAGTATCAAAAAAGATGTACGAGTTGCCATAGTGCATTACCAGCCCTTTCCGGGACAGGGAGTTTATGGGACTGAGAATATCACAGAGATGATCTGTGTATTAGAGGGTGGAGTTGTCACATAGTTCCAGGTGCCCTGTGCTGTAATCTTTGAGCAAAATGTGGCTTAACTGTGTAAATCCCAAAGCAGCTCTGTCAACAGTGACAATTGAATCCCTACTTAATTCAATTGCTTCTTCATGACTTGTGTGACAGAGTTGCAAATTTTGAGCAACTTCCCATTTCTCGGCAAGGGAAGGTGCTGATAACATTGAGACTTTTCCCTAAACTCCTCCATGCCATGATATCAATTGTGAAAATCTGCACAGAGTGCATCGGACGGTGTACATCTACTCTCTAACATTACAATAATCAGTGTGAAATGCCCTTGCTCCTGAGGCACCTGTGGGAACCCTGCTATCAAAAAGAAAAGAAATGAAATAGTGGCTAATGGAATCCTTAGTATCTCTCTGGGGCTCAAAGCCTCAAGCATTCGGTTGCTTCTTGAAGAGAACAGAACATTTGACTTCCTTCATAAAACAGCAAGTAAAGGAAGGCATGTTATTTTGGCAACTATAAGTTCTGTTATGGAATTGAATTGTTACTTCAGGAATTTCTATGCCTTGTTCTCTGTTCTACTGAGGGATGAGTTAAGGGAAAAAAAAGTGGGAAAACTTGGAACCTTGCTTGAAAGCAATATAACTGTTGGCTTATAGTTTTTCCTCAAAATAAGAGTTGCAATGTTACATGGAAATGAGAGGGGTGCTACTGTCTACTACAGAATAGCTTGTATTTGCAACCTCATTAGAGTATTTTTCTGTAATGAATTTTTAGCATCTTTGGGGTTTAATTTTAATATTTCAATTTTTTTAACTGTTGAGAAATTTGTCATTCTTATAGCTTTATAGCTGAACAAAATTCCATGCACATGGAAGCATGTGTCTTTCTCAACTTCTTTGTGGATTTTTTTACTTTCCTTCTAAGCTGCTCCTAATGGGGTACTGGACAGTCCCCTTCCAAAGGGGTTTGTTCTTACAAATGTCAACAGGACTGATGATGGTTTTGGTTTGTTTGAGGCTTTGGTTGTTTGTGTGGGGGGTTGTTTTGTTGTTGGTTTTTTTTTTTAACAGATCTCATAGAGGAGTTCAATATTAGATCCATAAATATTTATTGATACTTCCTTATTTTTCTTAGAATTCCAATTGTTATCTTTTATGTCAAGCTTGGGGGGATGCTTCTGTGGTTACACAGAGTGCCTATAAGATAAGCACATCTGTTTCATTTACAGTATTGTAACTTTTTTACTGTTGACAATACATTGTTATGTGAATAACCTAACTGGGGAGAGGGAGAGGACAATGGGAGGAGGAGATGTGTGGAAGCCATAAACTGTAGCTTCTATATTTCCTTAAACTGTCAAATACTTGAAATACTGAAACCTGATTTTCTTTAGAACTGTCCCCTATACATATAGCACCCCCACTACAATTGTTATCAGTTGATTCTGTATTTCAGAACTCCTATATAGTCTCAGTTTTGGATGCTGCACCACTGGACTTGCATCTGCCATGGAAATGCAAACCGCCTAATACGTGCAGCTTCCCAGATAAGCTCTGGTTCAAAGTGACCACCAGCTTCAAAAGTTACAGCAATGCAGGGGGGCAGAGGGTGAGTTGAACAGACAAGATGGCTACATAAGCTTTTTTCAATGAAAAAACTATATGGCTATTGGTTAGATACACATTTCCCATTATGTATTGCTACTAGCCTTCTTTAAGTGCCATCTATTCTTTCCAAAAGCTATTTTTGTCTTGTTTTCCTTGGGATAGAAATTGTCCTCTTATCCTGGTTGTCAGCCAGCTGTCCTTCCCCTGCTTCTTCCCTGCCCTCCCTTCATTCCCTCCCAGTAGCCTTTGAACTTTTCCAACTTGTTGAATTTGGCAAGAGAGAATCTCAACAATATTACGTTCCTAAAAGTGAAAATGAGTGGTAAGAGAGGAGAGAGGTAGCTTTGTGTTGCTAAGGGCGAAAGGCTCCATGGTGAGCCGCTTGTTTGATCTGCCAGCTGGCAACCTGGCGTGTGTGAAGCTTAAAACCAGGCACTGCAAATGCTGTCTCTCGTCCCTCCAGACTGGCAGGAGACTATGAGACAAGTGAGCTTGTTATGAGGGAGATAACATACAAAATCATTAAAAGAAAATATCCAAAGAAAGGTTTTGTTAGCTCAACTGCTTAGAAGCAATTTGTTTCTTAATGTAGAGGTTACAAAACTGTGTACTAAAATTTTTATTTTGGCCAACTATTGGAAATGTGTAAAGCGCATCACGAAAGCTACATGCTGAAAACTCTTCTGTGATTTTACACAAAGTTCTAATAATTGGTGGCAATCCATATGTTTGTCTTCTTTCCAAAGCAGTGCAGAGCACTGTTAGATTGTAAAACAGACTGTCACTCATTTTGCCGAAAATTTTTTTATATATACTTTTTCTTCTTCAGTCAAGGCTGTGGTGCCTAAAGAAAAAGATCTGATGTTTTTGCGGTTTTTGGGAACAGGCTATAGACTCTACTCAGTTTGTTCTTCAGGCATGTCAGTCAGGCTCATGGGAATGTTGTTAGTGAACAGGTTCTTCCCATGGTGAATAAATGTCAGCCGTCTGGGTAGACAGCCATTCTAATTAGGCTTTCCTTATGCAACAGATGTTTTGAAACTCAGCCAGGGACAATAAAGTAATATCAAGAGACAGTGGTCCTTATCTGCTTTCTGGTCACTTGAAGGCAGCTGAGGCTTAATAATCTGTTCCCTAAAAATTTCCTTGCATCTGAAGTGATTTTTCCACTAATTATATCTTTGTGCATATACAAGGTCAGAATGCAAGCTCCAAGGCTGACAAACCTCCAGAAGTTCCACATCACAGACACTCTTCACTTCTACCTGCTCCTTTAGGTACCCTTTTAATCACCTGTCATAGATTTAGCTTTTTCTTTAAAACACACAGCAAATTACTGGACTCTTTCTCTGAAGCTTACTCTGAGTATGCAAATACTGGTTTTATGGATCAGATTGTGTACTTTTATTTATTTTCCCTATTGATTTCATGAGTTTTAAAATAACATTGAGAAAACCAGCAACATTAAACAGATGCTCATGGAACCAAATAAATGGTGATCATGGTAGAGAAGTACTCCTCTGGCTTCCTTCAGCTCACTTCAGAAATTTCTAGAGGCCCTTTTTTTGTTGAAGTTAACTTCAGGGGAAAATGGCAGAATAAGATCTCATTTGTTCTTAAGTAAACAGACTGCACACTTTATTTTGGTTAGTCACTGATCAGTTACTCTACGATTAGTTGAAAGAACTTAACCTGTGGTAACATCCTGTTTTCTTTGCTTGATCATCCCTTTGGGAAGAGTTGTTTGTTTTCCTTAAACAAACATTTTTCTGTCTAGGTACAATTAAATTTGTTTCTTGTGATATTTAGAACTGGAAGCTCCTGCCTATGGCATTCAAACCACCAGCCTGCTGAATTTTCACTATCCTTTCTTCACCTGTACTACAGGGCTCTATGCTGACCATGACAATTCCAGACCTTAAACTCCTCTGATAGGTACTATCTAGCTTGCTGATTGCATTTTAAATTTTATTTCTGATCTCTGAAACAGTTGGACTGATTTCATACTTGTGTGTCTCATCCAGTGAAGTTGCTAGGAGTCTATGCATATAAAATTGATATAGGTCAGTGAAGTGCTGGGGCCTGCGTTGGGGGCCCTGAGCTGGAGTTGACCTGTGGATGGGTCCCAACCTAGCAGAATGTTTTGTGTTGGTTGTTTTTTTTTTTTTTTTCCCCCCCCTATTGGCTTCATGCTCCAGAGGCAGAACCTTGCCCACCTGTGTCTCTGTGGCTCTGCCCTCACTCAGGTGGTTGTGGTTGGGGTGGTAGGCGAAGGCAGGACTACTTTAACCAGCAGCTGATCAGTTGGAAGAGCTTCCTGTTGGGTGTGGCTTCTGTTGGGGCTGGTTGCATCTTGCTGAATTCTCTTGCTGGTGTCCTTCCATGTGAGGGGCCACTGAGGAGCCATCTCTTTCTGTTGTGTCCAGCAGACGATGCTGGCACCACAGTGGGCAGTGGAGGAGCTGGGCCCACAGGAACCTATGGCAGGGCTGTTTGAAAGAAGACTTCTGAGGGGATGTTGGTGAGTTCAGCGTTGGCCTGTGTGATCAGGCAACTGATGGCAGCGTAAAATGCTGATGGCTGAACCAGCACAACAGTCAGCTACTTGTTATTCTGGCTTTAAAAAAAAAATCAGTAATTTTTTTTACTTGATAACATGTATGTTGACCATTTGCTAGTTTTTAAAGTAAGGACTGCTTCATAAACCAACTTTTATTCAATTGTTCATTAAAAATGGTATAACAATTATAGATGAAAAGTTACAAAATGTTAAGAAAATGTTTATATAATACAGATTTCTGTGTCAGTACACTCTTCTATTGAGGCCAACTGTGATGGTTTACTGTCTGAAAATGTTAATCCTTTGCAGTCCAGATCAGGAACTAAAGTTAATGAACTAGAAGATAAAAATCATTGTTGGATTGTTTAACTGATATCCAAAAGCTATATTTTTTGTCCATAACTGTCAACCCTAATTCCCACTGAGTTCAGTGCTCTGCCTAGATGGATGTTCAGGGATGGAAGTTGTCGAAAAACTCAGTATGAAACTGTGCGTTTTTGCTAACTGAAAGTGCAATATGGCTTGGGTGTGTGACAAAAGTGAGATTTAGTTCAGAAGTGCAGACGACCAGACAGCTACTATTAGATGACTTAATGACTTACTATAGTGAATTTAGTAACTCGTACCTGTCGTGAAGCAGTAACACACAATACCCACAGCTAATAAACAGTTCAGATGAAGAAGAGTGGCTGGTTTCACTTGCATCAGGGAAAGATCACTTCTTCTTCACGGTGCTGAATTTCAGCTATATTAGCAAGTGTTTATTTGAAAAAGCTGAAGAACTATGTACTAGTATTTTGAATGTTCTCAGGTTCCTAAATAGGTCTTTTGAAAAGCAAACAACTTCAAAAACCTCAGTTTTCCCAAAATATTTGCAGGATGTAGCGTAAGATGTGCTGTTACACGGTGAAGAACCAGACCTCTTGAATAGTTCAGAACTGAATTATTGCATCTCTTGCTTCCTTAAACACATTGTTCTAGTATTTTCCTGCTGCATTTGTGCTATGAAATAATGATTTGGTGAAATTTCAGTGTTCTGCTCAGCTATAAAGATTTAAGAATGTACCACTCTGAAGCACATTCAGCATGTTTTCTATATACGGCCCACCCAAAAGGATATTGACCCATCACAGGAAGAGTTACAACTGTGTAGCCTTGTGAAAGTGAATTGAAAAATAACTTCTGCGTGCATTTGCAGAGTAAATTGACTAGAAATATTATGTGGCTTACTAGTGCCTGATTTTTGGCTTGGTATAGTTGCAGAAATAAACATGAAGACAGTATGAACCTGATGAGTAAACTAAATAAAATACCATTACTCCATTCTGCTTGAAGAAAATCTGATTTTTTTAATACCAAAAGCATTAGTATCATGTAGTTGGTTACTCTGTCATTGAATATTTGTGAAGATCTGTGGTACAATGTTCTATTAAGGTATTGGATGTAATTAAAACCAATTAAAAATTGAAACATGCTCTTTGCTTCACCTTGGCTCAAGTATTCTTAACATGCATTTAGAATTGAAGTGTTTTTTCTTTTCACGTGTGTGGTAGAAAAGTGTGGTACAATTTGCTCAGGTTGGCAAATGAATTGTTATGGAAAGTATTGTAGTTGCCCTTTTTTGTTTATCTTGTAGATTCTGTTTCTTCAGAAAATCATTTCTGAGTTAAGGGGATAATGAGAATTTTGAAACAAATCATAGCTGACCGACATAAAATTTAAATATTTTCTTCAAAAAAACCCCACAAAAATGGCATGTTCAGTTAGTAACTTTATCCTCTGTGTTCTGTAAAAATACACTTCTTCATGAGGGTTAAAAACAAAACACTTGGAGGGAACAATTAAAATATGAATTTGTGGGTTGCTATTAAGCACCATGGAAATTAAAATAAACATTGTTCTAACTAGGAAACATTAACAACAACAAAGTTTGTGTTGGAAAAAATCTTTACATGCCTTAAACATGTTCAGCACAGTTTGGCATCATCTATCTTACACAGATCAAACAGTATCATTGGTATTAATTGATTTTTAGATAGAAAAATCAATTAATATTTTATAGATATAAACATTATGTATCTTGGTTGTTAAGCTACCTTTACAAATGTTACTTGTTTGTAGTCAGTTGTTACATATTATAAAGTAGAAATGAAGGAAGGATGTAAAAAAAGAAGGGTTATTGGAACATATGTTAAGTATTTATAGAAAATCTAGTAACTCTAGTTCTAGCTCTGTTATTTCTTCCAATTTGTGAGGCAAAACTATTGAAGATGATTTCCTAATGACTGCAGCCTGGGGCTTGGCTAGAAGAGAAGACTGAGAGAATTAAGATTTTTAATTCTTAAGAATTTAATTTCTTAGCCAATAAAATTAAAAGATATAAGCTGTCTCTCTTTAGCTCCCTACTCCTTCCCCTGTACCAGGCAATTTATTTGGAAGGTCATTTGAAGTAAGTAATTCCTGGGAAGGGGGTTATATTAAAAAAGGTTAATTTTAGCCAATGAAGTTTGTCTCCCTGGGCTTCCCCTGTAGTCAGCTAAGAGAGAGGTTCATCCAGATGGCAATTCAGAGAGCCTAAATTAAGTTCCTGATTTTATGGCAGGAATTTAAGTTGACTTTAAAACAACTAAAAACCCCAACCAAACAGAAAACTTAGGGAGACAAATGGCTTTAGGCTGAAGTGAGTCTCCATGAAAGGTCTCCTTTATATATCTGCTCATGCCTCTCAATCTGTTGAATACATGGTATTACAACTTTTTTTAATTGAAAATGATGTACAGAATGGAATAGGTCTAGGTTATTTTTTAATCTCTTGCTTCTTCCCCTGTAGAGAATATAAAAATTTGGTGTTACTGGTTTTGGTAGAAAATTTTGAAAGACAAATGAGTATTTAGCAAGTGTATCCAGCCATATCTAAATTGATGAACATTTGAATGAAAACAGCATTTTCAGTTGACAAGTAACAACTAATATCTGCATTGTCTGTAAGATGAGGGGGGGGAAACTTCCTCAGCTTATCAAGTTTTGGTTTCTTTATATTAACTCTAATTATTATAATAGGACTAATGTAAAGCTAATGTTCACATCAGTTTAATCAAATTGATAAAGAGATACAAGTTAACCAGATAAAGTTTTCATAAGAGGTACCAAAGCTGCAAACATGAGAGGTTGAAGAGGAAAAGGATGCTGAGATGAGGTGTTAGAAAACCTGCTAGTCTATTGAAAAGTTCTCTATTTTTTTGTGTCCAAGCCAAAAAAAAACCCTCTTTCTTTGAAGATTCTATCACTGTAGTGATAGAACGAACAAGTAATATTTTGCTTCTACTTTGTAGCAAATGTGTGTGGTTGTATTATCTTTAATTGGAAGAAAATAGATAATTTTAGATAATTGATACTAAAGCATTGTATTTATATCACAGAAGCTTTGAACTTGGAATATATATGTGATAAGATTATGACTAACATTTTGTAACAGTTCTGCCCTGGGCCAAAGAAAAGAACTGGAATAAAATCTTTAAGCAAAAACATACCTGTAAGACTATGGAAGCAATCACACAAGGTAGAACTGAAATTACATATATTTCACTTACAATAAATCTATTGCTTTAATTGTGTATTAAAAAATTTGCAGTTTAATTAAATCAAATTATTTTAAAGAAAATTTCTCTTTACAGCTGAAAAGAATAAATATGGCAAAATGGAAGCAAATCATTTTTAATAAATTAGTGGCAAAAGGCTATTTTCTATCCTCAGACCTTAATTTTCAAATTCTAGTTTGAGAATGCATGTGCAAAAAAGGCCAACAAGCCCAATCTTAGCTCATTTATCTACTGATGTCAGGAGTGCAACAGTTTGGTGGGACTGATGTGCAATACTGAGGAGTCTCTACTTTGTGTGCCCTAAAGGTTGCTTTTGACCTGTATTTGACCTGCTCAATTGCAGAGGCAGTGAACTCCTGTGTATTCCTGTCCAAACCAATTCTGCATGAACACTAACTGTTATTCCACTTTTTCTGTCCTCTCTCACGATAAATTTTAAAAACTTTGTCACCAGTATTGAAGAGATTTGTTTTGGTTACTTTCTCAAAATAGCTCATGAAACCAAGTAGAGCTTTATTTTAGGTGGAACTACCAGTACGCACTGTAGTGTGTAGCTGGAGAAGATATTCTGCAAGATAACAAGGGCCATACTAGAGAATAGAACCTGAATATATGGTAAAAGCATGGAAAAGAATAGAGTTTTCTAGAAAGCATGATGTTTGATGTGAAATTTTTCAGTTGAGAAGGAGGCAGTATTGCAGCTCATTACTAGTCTGCTATCAAGATAACTTCTTTCCAAAATTTTCATACTGGCCATATCCTGAGTAGTCAAGCAAACCTCTTGTGTTTTCAGTGGGTAAGAATTATGGCTTTTTTAGTTTATAAATTATGAATTACCCTAAGTTCCTTAATGTACAATTACTGTTGTTCCTTAAGTTCCTAAGTTGCTTAATGTACAATTACTTATATTAAGAGACACTCCCCCACCCTGAAAGACACATGCTTGATGCTTTCTGAGTAACTAACTGTCTTCTGGGTGAAAGTAATCATGGAATAGGTATTCAGAGACCGTGAATGAAGCATGATAGCTCTTTAAAAATGTGAGTCATTCCATGTGTGGTATCATATTCCTTGGCTTGTCTGGCTTTCCAGAATTTGATGTTAGTAATCTTTTCTTGCTTGGTCCTGTCCTGCAGGCCTTAGAACAGGAAGACAAGATGTGCCCCCCTAAGGTTAAAGGCATAATATTTAACTTTTGTAGCAATCCTGCACAGGGGAAACTTGGAAGTTTAGAGGCAAACAAAATGCACAGTCTGTCTCTTCAAAGCCTTTCTGTAGTGAGTGGAAGCTTTGATTGTGCTTTTTATTTTTGGAAAAGAAAGTAGGTTCCTTACAGAGTTTTCTAGATGAGAATTAAATATAGTTCGCCTGCTTTATCTTTGATCAGCTATTAGTTATCTATGTACAGTTAGCCTATGATGTAGAATCTAGCTAGGAATAGTGCATAGTAAGTTAAATATAATCTTTGTTAAAGCAAGTTCATTGTGGAATTTCTCTTATAGAGAGGCACATATTACACTGGGAAGTAACTTCTAGTTGAAAAATCATGTGCCTGATATATAGTATTGCTAATTTTTTTTTTTATTTGAACACCTCAGTGGGAAATGCCATCCATTGAATCTGAGACATATCTTTTTCTTTTTTTTTTTTACATTTCCTTATCTACTGAGACCTGATTTTTATACTGGCTGAACAAGAAAGAAATATTAATTAGAGAAGAGATACTCCCAGCCTCTATCTCAGAAAACATGATTTATTCCTTTGCACTTGACTAGTATAGATTATGAGGGAGAAAAGCAATGGGAGTTGCAATACTGTCTCAGAATGTTCCCCTGGTTAGTACTGCTGCTTTGAGAAAAGATCATTTTCATGTTGTTTTTTTTTTTGACTCAGCTACATGTGAGGCATTGGGAGCAGGAATGGAGAGAGCATGGTGCAAGTGATTATATGTAATAGGTAAGGGGATGGCAAAGGAAGAAACTGGTAGACTAAGATAGTAAGAAGGAAAACAGGAATAATCCTTTGTAGTCAAGGGGTGTGTAAAGTTTCATGCCAGTCTCAGTTTCTTGATCTTCTGGGGAAAAGAGGGGAAGAAGATTCTATACTGGTTTACACACATGTCGTCTGGTAAATAGTATTACAGTCAACTGGAATTTTCTTTATACAGCTATAAAATTGGGTATGTCATTTAGTGTGCATGTGAGCAAATGTGTGTATGTGTATGTAAGACTGCAAAGATTGAAAAGTGCTGGCTCACTGTCTTTTTTTCTGTGAGATCCAGTACTTCTTGTATAATGAATCCTAAAGAACTGAAGCTACTTTCAGTGGCCTGCCACCCAAATAGCCTCTTAAAAACATCTGAAGTTTATTCATATGCAAGAATCTAAAATGTGACAAAGCAGGGAGATGCCAGACATTCTTCAGACTGAGATGTTTACTTCTTCAAGAAGGCTACTTAGAAATCCAGCACAGCACCATCCTACCGCAGCAGGATTTAGTCCTGGCTGTGGCCTTAGCAGGTACTGACTTGTATTCACTACAACAATGTAAAGAAAAAAGTATGTTTCTCCTATTTCTTCCTTATTTTTGTTCTATCCATCCTTTCCTTTAGAATTGCCTTTTGTTTGCTTTCTCAAAATCAGTTTCTCTCAGAAATTGAACTTGCTTCCACCAGTGAACAATAGAACTGCATATCCAAGTCATGCAAACCATTGACCTAATACCACATGAGGATCACGTTCACATTACACCAAAACGTGAACATTCTGTAACTCTCACTGTTTTCAACCATCTGCAGCTTAGGACTTTCCAGATCCAGAGGTTAACTACTGCTGTACCTCTTCTCTGAACACCTCTAATCCCTTTTTTAACTCACTCACATGCTCCAACTCTTTTACAACTTCCTGTGATAAATTCAATTATATACAATCATATATGTTGTGAAGGAATTTATTTTGTACTTAAACTGTTGCCTAACAACTGCTTTCGGCATCCTGATCCTTGCATACTGTGAGGAATTGTAAGCAAATAATAGGCCATCCTCTCCAATCTGTTCGTGATTTAAAAAAAAATTTCTAACCTGTTTCTATCCAGAAGTTAAAGTGCTCTAGTTTTTGCATGGAAACCATTTACAATTTCTGACCATCCTTTCTTCTATGTACCCTTTGTATTTATGATGCTTTTTTTGGTGAGATGTGACTAGAACTGTTTTGAACATTTGGCCATCATATGCTAATAATCTATGTTGTTCTTAATTCTTTCCTACTAATTCTTAACATTTTTGGCTTTTTGGCTGCTGCTGAATGCAATTTTCAAAGAAATTACTCAGATTTTTTTTCCTAACTGGTGATGATGGGCTTTGATTTAGGTAAGTATATTTTACAGTTATTTCTCCCCATGTGCATTATTTGCATTATTCAGCAGTGTATTTCACCTACTGCTTTATCATTCAGGTGCTCAGCATCCCTTAAACTGCCTTGGCTTACTTTAGATGTGATTATGCTATCTCTTCTTTAACCAGCTCTTACACACCCTCTTTTACAGACTCCTCATGAGTATGTTAACACCACAGTCCCTGTGAGAGTGTAATCTCTCCAGCAGAAAGGCAGACCTGTAACTCCTACCCTTTGTTTTCTTCCTTAAATTAGAAGAGGTCTTTCCATTTTGTCCTGTAAGAGCAGAGTTTCCTTAAAAT
This sequence comes from Coracias cyanogaster, assembly GCA_033124195.1. NCBI lineage: Eukaryota > Metazoa > Chordata > Aves > Coraciiformes > Coraciidae > Coracias > Coracias cyanogaster. The sequence goes on along the minus strand of JAVSBS010028439.1, from coordinate 25,835 downwards.
GTTTGGTAGAGAACTTCATACTTTCAAAGAGAGATTTTTACATGTTGCCTATATTAAAATGCTTGTTGACTTCTGTGAAGAAATGTAATGAAATACCAAAGTTTGGACTGCTCTACAGCCCTGTGTTAATTTATCAGTCTCATATCTGTATATATTTAGTAATAAAAGATTCCATTAATTTCTTATGTAGGACAGTTATTATCTTAAAGTTGGAAACTAGGATGAAAGCCCTAAGTGATAATAAAGTTGTAAAGCAAACAGTCTTCAAACAAGAGATTTGGGTTGTTTTAGCAGAATAACAAAGCACTTCAAGGTCAATGTCAAAATATTGAAGGAAATATTTGGAAAGAATGAGCATCATCAGTTGCTTATATGGTTTGCCTTTATCTCAGTCTCTCTTAGGTTTTTTTTAGTTGCACTCCACTACTTCGGGTAGTTAATTTGCAGCTTTTTGTCTTGATATTTGCCAGAATGTTGTTCAGAGGCGTTCTAAAATCCCAAAACTTTGATTAATAATAATACTTATGAAGCATTGGTATTTCATCATTTCTTCTTATTCAGATTAGTCTTATGTGTGTAGTTCTATGGCATTGTTAAAACTACAATGACTTGCTATATCTTCTTTTAAGACACTTTTTCTAAATATTTTTTCTGGTTTTGTATTTTTTATTTCATAGTATATTAGAATCTGAGTCTTTTTCATTCCTTAACTTTGTGTAACTGTTCAAAACTTTAAAGTAGCCACATTCCATTATATGATTTTGTTTAGTTTATTCAGTGTAAGAATAAAAAATGAGCTTTGTCTTACTAATGTATTCAGACTGTATGCCTATTGTATGCAGATTGTTTATATGTAGACAAATGCAGAATACCCTTTTGTCTGATTTATATATGAAGTTACAAATGAGCATAACTACACATCAGAATTTAAGACAGTAATGGCAATAGCAATATTGAGTTGTAGCATAGCTGATGAAGTCCAATGAAGCAGCTCTGAAACTTGAGTTCTGGTAGATTTAGCTCACTATCCAGATGTGAATGCTGCTCCTTCCCCACATTCACCTTGCTCCTCTGCCAGAAGTTACCAAACTTGTAGCAGCTGCAATGTCATCCACCTTCAGTCATTGGTACCTTGAGCTACACTGCTGTTTTTAAACTGAGATGACTAAGAGACAAGTGTGTGCCGTATTCATTTACGCTTACTGTAGAGATGGTGCATTCGGAAAGAGACAGAGAACAACTGGAGTGTATGATCTTTCATTTCTGCAAATTTTGACCCCTGAGATGTCCTATTAGTCTTTTAAAGTCTCTTCTGTGAGTAACTCTGCTCCTTTTACCGGCCCCTCACCTCCCTGACTTTCATTTTAGATTTTGAGGCCAAAATTTTAAAACATAGTATGTAAAATGTAAACCCAACAATCTATGTTTATCTTTCCCTGCAGAAGTAATTCTCTAGTTTAAGCTCACCTCTTTGCTAGGGGCTCCCTGTGCACAATACTGATAAAACCATAATAAATGAGTGCAGGTTTTTTTAGGTGTTGATGAGATGAGATTGCATAAAGCTGGTACATTGTTTTTGGATCAGCTTCTGCATATAATTAGTGATGGAATGGTGTTGGCTAGATAACTTTATCAGGGAAAGATTTTGACAAATTGGACATCAGGAACATTTTGCTATACTTGGCTTGTGCTGTTCCAGAAGAGCAGAGTTGTTGTTTGCCTCAAAGCTTTGTTCTGAACTGTTTAAATACCCAGAAAAATGTGGCTGTTTGGGACAGTACATGCCATTCAATCCATGAAAATTACTTTCTTGTTCTGATAGCTTTGATCTTTAATATTAACTTTCCTTGTTCAGGTTTTTGGAGAACAATTGTTGAAAAATGCAAAAGTAAAGTCAGCAAACCATCTTTTCTTAAAGACTTTAAGTTTTGTATTTGGTAGCTTTCTAAAGAAAATGAGAAGTTGTTGTTTTTTCTTACCGTGCGTTCTAGCAGATGGAAGGCAATCAAGGATAGTTCCAAATTGGAGTACAAATTGTGAAGCTTCCTGTAAGAAGTATTATATACTTCATGCACTTAAATCTGGCTTTAGGAGCTTAGCTTTGACCTTGCACATTTGAAAATGCCAATTTCAAGGTAGTCTACATTCAGTATACTTCAGCATTTCCTCAAAGTGAGGAAACCAGCAGTAGATAGTTAAATTCTTTGGGTCTTGAAGGTCAGTGGTATAGAATGAGCTGCTATTGGAGCAGGTAGTCCAAGAGAGCTCTTTTAAGGACACTTGCAAAATAAAATGCTGAATTGTCACTTTATTGCATTACTGTGTTTTCCCAATTCTGGGATTCTGTAGGTAAAGACTTTGTATGAAAGATAAAATGGAAAGGCAGCTCTGGAGTGTCTTTGGGAGTTTTGGTTGGTTTGGTGGCTTGGGGTTTTTTGTATACTAGCAGTAATGTCTTGTCCCTCATTTTGAATTCCAGTGAAGCCTAAGGGCAGAGCTCTGAGAACACAGGAAATGGGAGCTTGCTTTTCTTTTCTCACAAACAAATGTTTGCTTTAATTTTCTGACCATCCTTTCTGCAAGTCAGCAAATATCTTCTTCCTGAAGTGATAAAGCAGTATGCTTTCTCCCTTTTCCTCAGGTTTATTTTTCTTGAAGCTACCTCATCTGCATGTCAAATAAGGATAAAACAAGGTCAAATGATTTCTCCTGTAATTTTGGCTGTGGGTGCTAAACTGCAGCCACTGGGAAGTCTCTCTCTGGTAGATTTTTTTTCTATTCCTTCATTGGACCACAGACAGTTCAGTCCAAGTAGCTGAGTTTGGCATGAAAGAGCAGGAGAGAATCATTACACTTGGCTCTTCAATTCAGAGATCCATCCAGAGATAACTTGAGAGAGGCTTGCAAGTTCTACCTGAGGTTGTCTCCCTCCTGGGATACTGATAATTTTAAACTAGGGACAGTAGGCAGACCCTCACTTTTAAGTCATCAATCAAAGTATCTGTGTGGTTGGTTAGTTGTAATGGTAATATGATGCACTGCTCTATTGAAAGTGTGAGAACTTATCTGCCCTCAATCTTTTTATTTCAAGGACTTGTTTGCATTGGGAGTTTGGAATATGTACCAATTGAGATTGGAAATATGAGCAAAGTATGGAAAGCCATAATGTGAGTTGCTTGCAAAAGGGCTCATCTCACAAAGCTCATCAGGTGTTACATATGTCTGAAGTTCAAATTAGTGCTGTGGCTGCATGATTAAATACCCTCCTAAAGAATGCAAATGAATATTTTATTGTATAAGATATAAGAACAGCCATGTCATGAGCATGCCCAATAGAACAGTTTCTGTGCTAACATACTATTTCTGCATGATGTGTAGAGTTTGGGGTATTTATTGTACGTTCGTCTTAATTGCTACATCATCCTGTCTGACAGAATACCTGTGCAGCCTTCATCTTATTAAATCAAATACTGTTTCACCATCAAATTAATAACTGTCTTAATTAGCACATTTAGCAGAAGAGAAAACACAACTCTGAGGAATTAATTTGTTGCTGTTTCAGCTTATGTGTACCTCATTGGAGAGTCATCCAAGCCATTGCTAACATGGCCAGTAAAATGCACATTGGATTTCTTTGTTAAATTCAGCAGTAATAGGCTGGTCTTTCTGTCTCTAGATATTGTGGGCCTTTGGTTTTTAAATCCTGGTACAAAAAAAACCCCTTTCTCCAAACTACTGCATTTACATAGTACATACCTTGAACTGTCCAGTAGATACACTGCCTCTTCCCATTGGACCTTTTTAAAAATTAAATTTAAATTAAAACCAAATCAGTTAGGGATAATACTGTGTGACTACATCTGAAGGTTAATCTTCAGCATATTTTTAATATGCTCGCAGAACCATACTTTCCATAGCAAGGACTGACACAGCCCACAGAAACAGCAGATGATTCAGCAATACAGGCAAAAGACCTTCTGCAAAGTATGTTTTCAAAATCTTGTATTGCTTTAACAGATCTTTTGAGCTTTTGGATCCAGTTTTGCATTGACATCACACCTGAATGAAACACGGAGATCTTCCCTTAGTGTAGCTGTTGGCCCTCAAATTCTTTGTTTCCAGCAAAAGAGCCTGAAAGAATGCATGACAAATTGTTATTACTTATTCACAGTTCTATATTATGTGCTAGCAGGAGGGAAGAGGTATATCTGTTGTGTTTTACCTCTTCAGAGATCTAGGCCTGCAGAATCCATGTGTAATTGGGGGTAAAATTGGACTGTTTCTAGCAAAAGCAACAGTTGTTATGATCTAATATACAGCATCCCTGTATCCATGTTGGGACATCACAATCTAAGCGAGTAAATTGCCACATCAGTGGAAAAAGCAGCTGAATAATTGGATTCAAATAGTGTAGCTAGTTCATATTACTGGCATTATATGTGAGGTTTCTTGAGGGTCTGTCCATTTAGTAGATGTGGAGGCTGAGTAGGAATACATACTTATCAGATGTGCCTTGCATGGGATTTTGGGCCCCCAGAATGTTCATAAACTTGAGCAAATCCAGGGAGAGAACTACAGTGGTAGTCAGGAGGCACACATCCTGTGAGGGAACAAACTGGTACTGCTTAGGCTAAAGAAACTAGCTGCAGTGGTGCTGTACTTAAGATAGTGTTACTAAAAGGAACACTTTACAGAGCTGTGTGGTAGGAGAATGAGACACAATTATCCTAAAATATAACAAGGGATGTTCTGACTGCATGTAAAGGCGGGGGGGTGGGAGGGGAGGGATTACTGTGGGAACTCTGCAGTTTCTGTCCTTGGAAGTTTTCAAGTTCCAGCTGGACAAAGTCCAAAGCAACTTAGTTTAGTTGCTTCAGTGCATCATATACTAACACAGAAGTTAACTGTAGTCAAATAAGCAGTGAGCAGTCGAAGTCACACAATGGCTGATGATTTGAATAAGCTGATGCTAGCTATTTCTTTCCTGGTGTACAGCAATATTTTAAAAATAGCTCTGTGGAATTAGATTCATAATTGTTTTCTTGTAAAAAGGAAGAGAGACATTTGTGCTCTTTTGGGTATGTTGATTTTTGCAGTGCAACCAAAAATGCATACATGTGTTGCTCAAGAAGCAAATGAGCATAGGATTTTGTCCAGAAAGCACAAAATGAGAATAAAATACTTGTTCTGCTGTTTTGCCAGTTATCTATGCAAGATGGAGAGCTGAGTATAATCCCCCTGCTTGAAAGACCACAATGCATTTTAGGCTCCCAAAGAAAGCTATTTATTTTTGGTTTGTTCAACAAAGTGTGCCCTCTGGGATTACCCTTTATAATTGGGAAAGAAATAGTTTAGTTTTATTTCTTGGTTTGGAAAATTTTTTGCTTGACTAGCAACAATGCTCCTGGGTCACTAAGCAATAGTTTTCTGCCCTATTGCCTTCAACTTATTTATGTTTCTAAGTTAGGCCTTAGGTAGTTGTTTTTCCAAATTATGTAACATTGATATCTAGCAGTACTGGAAAATAGAATTTTTTGTAGAATGTTTATATGTAAAAATTGCATTTGAATATATTACTTCATGTAATAACCTTAAGGTTTTTCTTAAGAATGAATCAGCACCAATAGACTTTTTTTTTCCACTTGATCTTTCATCTATCTCCCCACAAGCAAATTTTTTTCTAAGACTATAGTCAAGTGGAAATTTGAGAAAGAAAGTATCATCCCAGGCTCTCAACTCTGCCTACATCATAGACAAAAATAAATGTGTAACTAGAATGTGATGTATAATACATGCAGTCCAGACAGTAGAAACATGTCTAGGTTTCTCCAAATCTGTGAGGAAGATAGAAGAAAAATAAACTTAAATGGTTCTGTCTTACCAAGTACGTGGTGTTCATTTAGCAAAAGCCTGTTTGGTGGTAACATTATCTCCCCTGGTGTTCTTAACACTATTGTCATTAACAATTTCTCTTGGGCAATTTATCAATGTACAGGCCCTACATCAGAGGAGTCTTTCAGGACCCCAGAACAAAGATTAATGCTGCCTCCTCAACAAATTTGCATATTTCTTTCCAATAGTTGTTATAAGTGGTTTAGGAGGAGTTAGAGAGCAACATTTTACTTGCTTATTTTCAACATTTTTGGAATTTCTCCAATTTTAAGGTCACTGCCTTTATGTTGTAAGACAATAGGTTTTTCTCCGATACTTCCTAGCACTAGATTCCTTTGGAACTATCCTTCTGAAGACACTGAATGTGCTTGTTCTCCTACTCTTATCTTCACACTTGCTTATGTGATGTTCTACAGGCTTAGAAATCCTTATTATCCTCCCACTCCATATTCACATTCTTCCTTTAAACTGCATTTCTTTAAAGTATATAAAAAATAATCTGCAAGTTAAGAAACATATCAACTCTGCCTTGAACAGTTTTCTGCAGATTTGCTACTGCAGGCTGAATTCTTTAACTTGTGCATAATGCCAAATAAATCAGGGCCCAATTTTTCCTTTATATCATACATACACTTTATCACCAACTATAAAGTACTTCAAACTTCAGCCCATTTGGTTTCCTAGAGGCTATCTTGCTGAGCTCTGCTGCCTATTGTCTTGTTTTTGTTATTCTAGCTGAAAGGTCACTGATGGGAAAAAATGAGGTCAGTAAGAAGTAGGATAAGGTAAACTTTTTGTTTGCAAGTTAACAGAACTTACAGAAACATCTATCTATGAACTGTAGAGTGGTGGGGTTGGTTTGTGGTTTTCTCAGGAGGGTGAGTTTGGTGTTCAGGTTCTTTTTTTTTTTTTTTTTACACAAAACAAGGGAAAGAGTTGTTGAAATGATGGAAGCAACTTTGTTGAAAAAGGATTAGCTGAGGCTTAAAATGCAGGAGAAATATCTAAAAAGTTCTGGATGGTAAGATCTATTAGGCAGTTATGACTATTTCATGACCTAGTCTGGCATCTGGCATGCTTGTGCACTTAGTTCTTCGTATGTAGCAAAAGTTTGTCATGTGGCTTTGGAAGACAATTTCCTGTGAGGTAAAGGATCTACCATAATTAAAATTTTTTATCTCTAACTGGTTTGCTGTTGAAAAGCTTTTTCTGAGGATTTGAGCATAAATGTTTATAGTAAGCCCCGAATGAATAGAAATTACAAATGAACCAGAATATGTTTTTTGTGAACTCGTATACAGTTCTTCAAACTATTTGTTTTCATGGGGAGGTAATGCTACTTAAAACCGCTTTTCTTTAAATTCTTTTTAGTGCTAAATAAAAACAAAAGCTGAAAATAAAGACTTTGCATACAAAATAGAATAACTTATAAAATATTCATTCCTGCAATATTAACTCCTAATTGTCCTTTAAAAAAGCAGAGTCAGGAAACTTTTCATGCTGCCTAAAATACACTTACCTCTAAATTAAAAAAAAAATAATAATTTTTAAAAATCTGAGTCTAGTAGTTAAAGTTTAAATACTGCTTCTCAGTATTTCCACAATACATGCATTCTTCAGTTGTCTGCTGATTGTCTGCAGTATGAAGTTCAGACCAGAATTCTTGAAAAAAAAAAAAAGATTGTAAGCCACTCCTCCATCTACTCTGCTGCAAGAGAAGTAAACCTAAACACTGCTTGCTAACAAAGATTGTAATTATTGCTAAACCACATGATAGTTTCATAGTATTTTGCAGCAAAAAATGCTATTCAACAAGTCTTAAATTTCAATTTAAAGGTGTTAAACTAATTTGGAGTAAAATTGGGTCATGCTGATTTATCTCTTAATGTATCGGGGAAAAGCCTGAAGCTGAGACCAGAATGGATCATAGTGAAGTATGTAACTATGAAAACATTATCCATTAAACTCTGTGGGGTTTATCAGATTTCTTTAAACACTGATGTAAGATTTTTAGATACATAACTAAACCAAATACTTGTTGTAGGTAATGGACCAGCATCACCTCTCACCCCTAGATGTTATGGTTTTCAGTCTCAGCAGAGTGTTGTAAGTAGCCATTACTAGAGATCTTCTCCTGCGTGCTCCTGATCAGATGAGGCTGGACATGCATCAAAAGAACATTTTACTTTCTGCCTGACCTAACTTTTCCTTTCTCTCATTCAAGCAGATGATTGAAAACCATCAAGTTTTATGTCTTCCTGAGCTCTGAGGAAAACAGAAAGCAGGAAAGGAGATTCTTTCCTGTCCTGCTGTTCTGTAAAGCAAGTCCTATATGGGTAGCTTGTAGTCCTGAGGAAGACTATATCCACAGAGTTTGAAAGACAGACGATTTTTAGAAACTGGGGGACATTTCCTGTATTCTTCTTATGCTTTTGCTAGTTTCTTACTTTAAACTATTTTTGTGACAGAGTTATTCACACTTGTTCCTTATCTCTGAAGTTGCAACATGGATGTGTTCTTTTTGGCAAGAAGTATTATTTAAATTGCTCAGGAATTAATTTCAGTACTTCTTGGAATGAAAACAGGTGCTTTAAATTCACATAGTAGTTGCATACACTTTGCATGCTCTTGTGCTGTTGTGTCTTAGAAGCACCACTTTGTCTTCCTAATTTTACCTTGTACAGTTGTATGGATATTAATGTGGGTAGAAGTCAGAACATTACAGTTATCACAGAGATGCCTGTGCTTTGGTAAACTGACTCAAGTAGTATCTTAATACCTTGCAAACTTAAGTATTTAATATAAGAAATCTCTTGTAATAAAAATTAGATGCAGTAGGAAACGGTAAAATTTTTTGTTGCAGATGATAGTCTTCCAATATCCATGTAGTATTTCTTGTCACATAGGGTAAGAATGTAAATGAGTCAGCTTCCATTGTGGTTTTCATTTTTTTTCTTTTCCACTGAATGTTTCTATTATATAAAAATTTTGAAATCCTAGTGCAGAATATTAAAGGATTTTTATTAAGATGTTCTGGATCTGGTTTTATAGGTTTTGTTGATAGCTCATGTATGCCAACAAACTTTATGTGTCTTAAATACTAGAACCATGCTTTCTGTTTGAAAACTTATTCTGTTGTACAAACAAATTGCCTGCCTCATGCTTGAATGAAATAATTTTAGTGTTTAAGTACTTCTGAGTTGTAAAACCTAAGTCAGAATGCTACGTTAATTCCATGTGCTTTTACAGCTATACAAAAGGAGTGCAAAAAGGTACATTTCTAATAGGTTTTACAACTACTTTGCAGGATAACAAAGAAGTTACAAAAAGCAGCTCAGAATTGTGCAGTTCAGCTATGTTCATCAGTATGCAGCTTCCATTGTTGACAAATGAGAGTTGCTTGACTTGACCGCAGGCAGTATGAGGTCAAGAAACATTAATAAAATGCTTTCTTAACTGTGTGTTTCTGCTTTTTTATATATCCTTGTTGTGACACGACAGAGCATTTGAGGTCAACTGCCAAGCTATCAGTGGAGATGGAGTAAAGCACCTTTATCTGAGCCTTGCTAACACAGAACTCAGCTGTGACTCAGAGAGGGTGAGTTAACTTGATTATACTTAGCTTTCTCTACTATGGTAAAACGAGTTGCAGAGAGAACACACTGAAAGCCAAGGGCCTCTAAATACTTTTCCCTTTTATGGAATAGAGCTCCCAGATCACCATTTCCTGGAGACTGTACTCTAAGCCTGCTCAGTGGTAAAAGAAAGTTCTCTGCATTCACTGATCTATATCTGACTACAAATATGAGCTCAGGGAATAATTTTTTTTCCTAACTATTTTAAGCAGTAAGTTTACAGTAACAGACCAAAAACTTAAAAAGCACTCCATTGTCTCTTCTTTCTTTCTTTTTCTTTCATTTTTCTTTACATTGTCTCATCTTCATGTGGGAATAAGCAGAATCTGGTAAATAGGGTAGGTAAATTTTTAAATTCCTTTTTTAAACTCATTTTGTAGCTCCAAAAGGCTCATGCAGAGCCATATTGTAGATCTTCACTCACATCCACTCTTCTTGTGACATGCATTCAATTTTAAAGGGTACTTTTGAAGGTCTTGCAATTTCTAAAAGACTGGTATTTTGGGGGGATCATTTACTCTGACAAAATACTACAATAATCTCATTACATCCTTTAATAGGATAGAGGTAAATCAGAATTTGATCAATGTCTAATAAAAGGAATAACAGAATCTTGAAATTGTGTTAGTAACTAAGATCTAACATGCTTGTGTGCCCTGGCTGTTTTTTAAAGTGCAGATGTATTCTTTATCTATACTTTCAGTATCTTCAGGAACAGTTATTACAGTTGTTTCAGTTGCTGTCTTACTATGTGTATTGTTAACATAATCATACCCATCTTGACCAAAAATGTGCTTATGCTTGTGGAAAGGAGATAAAGCTGGCAAAGCTAATGGCAGCATGATTCCACAGGCCTGTTCAGCTGGCAGATGAGCCAGCCTTAGAACCAGGATAGTCATACTCTCTGCACTTTGGCTCGGAGTTCAGTAAAGCTGTTAGTTGTTTTTATAGTTAACGGTGTGAATTTCTATAGGTTCCAAGACTGTACTCCTCCCTAATACTCTACTGAAGAATAAAAACCAATACCTTCCAGGGAAATTTTCCAAGGATGTTTATTCCTACATCTGAGATGCAGATAAGCTCCTCTAATTCTTGTTAGAGTGTTCTCATGAAGACAATGTTTTACATGTTTTGACTCTCGCTGATATTTACTGGGCCCATTTTCATTGCCCAATCAAACAGGTATAAGGTCACTTCAGCGGTGATAGAAGAGCATATATTCAGTAGTATCTTAAGAGTTCTATCATTTCTAAATTTTTGCTTTGCTTTCCAGTATCAGAAGGCAGTAATTGATACAGAAAAAGGCAGAACTCCTTACCCAGCATGCAACAAGAAGGTTATATCCATTGGTTATATCCCATTGCATTTACAAGATGTGATGTTTGTGCTGGTTAAGCATCATAAAGTCTGGACCACTAATTTTCAGAGCACTGCACAGGTTAAAACTTTTTAGCCTGAGAAATCATTCAGGAGTTCTAAATCATATAGCGTATGAATTGAACTATATCCTTGTATATTCTGCTGAAATACCTGTAAGTAGTAGCCCTGTAAGTGGCACTTTAGAGGACTGCAGCAGTGCAGTCAAGGTTTGCAAAGGCTGCATTTGTTTTAAGAAGTCTCAGAATATGAGTAATTACATTCAAGCTTTTGCTGCTCCAGTACAGTCCTCAGCACTAGGGTTTTCTGGAGAGATATTAGGAAAAAATGGCAAGTCAGAAGAAGAAATTTTCCTACTAATCAGCACCACAAAGATTTGGAACTTTTTTCTGTTTGCAAGATAGCTCTTTAAGGAAGTCAGAGTAAGGTTCTAATTGTCATAGACTGACTGGACTCAGTCTGCTCCAAATCTGGGGGTTGTTAAGGTGGTGTAAATTCATCTTTCTACCTTCTGTTCTCTCTTGGCTGTACGTTCTGTGCTGCATCTCTAAGACAACACAGCTCGGGATTTGTCCATTTCTATTCTTAAACAAGCCTGCTAATATTTTTTTTCTTTAAAGTTTTTTTTTTCCTGTGTTTTACATCTGAAAAATGAACTGAAACTTGATGTGCTTAATAGCTCTTTCTTATTTCAATATGACTTGCATTACTTGAAATTTAGTATGTGCTAGGGACTCAGCTAAGAGCAGGAATAAACCACTTTGATGCAATAGCTTATACAACTCCACATAGGACTGCACATACACATTGGACATGACTTGAAACTTTCCCGATTTTTCAGGTTTGGCATTCTGTTACATTGAATGATTATAAATTCATAAGCCAAACACTAAGAACAATTAGATAAGCAGCCAAATTTATTATCTTCTCTTTTTTGTTTCTCTTTGAATCTGAGTTCTTGCAAACTCAAAAATTGTGTAGGATGCCAGGATTTGTTACAGAGATGAAAAGCAAGTCCGTATCACTTCTTTTAGTTACCTTGCTTCTGTCTCTTCTTTATGTGTTGTTAATAGTTGATGACTGTTGTTGGATACAGAAGTACTTAACTGTTGAAACAGAGATGTTTAATGCTACTGCTATCTGCCTAATCTATGTGGCTTTCTTAAAATATATTTAATCACAAAATGTCTGTTTTCCATCATATTAAGGACTTTAAAGCTGTTTTGCCTTAGACATTTTTAAATCTTTTTTATTCATAGTTTCCTCTACACTTATTTGAAGTCAGAGGTGGATAAAATCTTGATATAAACATGAGGGTCTACTTAATGCAGTAGAGCTAGAAATTCACCTGTAAGAGGTTCAAAAGGTCTACAAAAGCTTGAAAAATACTGTTCCTACTGCTCTGAAAAAAATTATGTTCACTGTTCAAAAAGTCTTTATCTTGCTCTTCATAATAATGTCATGTATGCTGCATCTTTTCCACAGTCTTTATCAAAGAACTTCAATGAAACAACTATTTCTTCTGAACACACTAATATTTGTGTAGAAATAAAATTTAATGCAGAACTAATAGATTGTAAAAATTATGTGAAGTGGCCTTGTATTCCTCATCTGGTAAAAGAGAACTAATTTTCCAATGTAATGTGAAATCTGTAGTCCACAGTTTTCACACATTCTACAGGTTTTACAACACAATTTTTTCTGTGAAAGCTGAGGTAAGGAACTTGTCACTACTGAGGCTGCTTCAGTATTTTCTGTGAATGGTTTTCTCCTTTTTTTTCTTTTTAAATCAACACAAGTATTTTGACCATTTAAATTGTCAGTCTCAGTAAACCAACATGCTCCTGAATACATTTCTTTGCCCTTCCCTGAAATGGAAGGGAGAACTGTAGAAGATGAACCTTACAGTGGTGCTAGGTGCCTCGAACTTCAAGTCATCTCCCCATCCCAAGGTCTTTGTTCCATCTATCTGGATTGCTAAAATAGTAAAAGAATTGAGATGAGAAATTCAGGTTTGGGAAGACATGACGTGTTTTGGAGGTTGAAACTATGCATGTTGTGTATATTTATCTCGTTGGCACACCATCAGAATTATTATATTACTGTTTAAGCGTATAGCTCCATTCTATGTACAGCTGTGAATTAACTGTAAAGGGAACACAGCTGGCTTTTACTAGTCCAGGCAGAAACTGTGTGCCAGATCGTTTCTGATAACTGCATTGTCTGTCTTCTGCAGGCACCACCAAGGAGTTGAATGATGTGAGGACTATTCCTTAACTATCCGGTAGGTGTCATAGTAAGTCTTGTAATACGTACACTTTAGCAGTAAGGATTAGTACTTAACATTTTTATCTTCAGGCTACTGTACAGGCTTTAATGCTATTAATATCATTGTGAAGGCAGTAGCTGCTGTTGATACTTAATAATAAGAATTTTCTTAGCTAATAGGCAGTGATTTTCTTTTCTTTCCATTTGGGTGTTACTGCTGTTTTGCTTCAGAAGTGTCTTGCACAGTGTACACCAAGCCTTTGCACAACTCACCTAGGCCTTGCTCTTGCTCAAAGGAAGAGTGCCACCATCTGGGTTTCTAGTTTTACTCTTTTCTTTAAGATCTGAAATCACACTCTGTAGCATTAAGACTTTGTTAGTTAGTAAAAGGCATATTAGGGATATCCAGGATGATCTTTCCCTCTTAGAGGAATTTTAGAGAGGGTAGTTTGGTCACAGCCAAAACAGGGTATCATCTGTCAAATGCAGGGAAGAGATGTAAATAGCAACAAGAACAGAAGGTTGTCCCTTTTGAATGCATTTACCAAGTTATACTTGACCTTGAAAGCTTTCATTTACAAAACACAAGATAGCATTTTTAATTTTAAACTTTAATACCGTTTGTTATTGTAAGTGATCTCAGTGTTAGAGCACAGAGTTTTAAATGGATTTGATTTGTATTTTTGGCATCTAACACAGCCTGCAGATCACAAGCCCTCTCAGCGCTTATGCCTTCAGTCTAACTTGAAACAGATATTCTCAGCAGTGCATGGTCCTGTTAGTCCACATTGCAGTTCCACGTGCTTCACGCTGTCCACCATGCCAACCTTACCCGAAGACAAGGGACAATCAAAAGACGCACAACACAACAGTTCTCCTCCAGCCAAAGTAAGCACTCTTACAAAGGTGTTTTCTGACACTTGTTGGAAACCTGAGGCTGAAACCTGTTTCTGTATATTTAGGAGTTTATTAAAATCTAATAGTTGCTATGTATTAGTGTGCTTTGATTAATTCATGCAGCTATATATGATCTTTTAGTTGATATTCTTAGAAGTCTTCAAATATTTTTATAGACTAAGGAATGAGAACTGAAGTTGCTCAAGCACTTGTTGATCAGTTTGATCTAGAGGCTTATATGTCTGTCTGTTCTGAACTACTTACATCAAAACTGTCCAAAAATGTCCTCTGTGATGTTATTACAGCAAACTTTAACCTTTGAGAAAAGAACTCAGGCTTGTACTTTGCAGTAGTCTTGGAACATCTAGTGCTGCCTTTACAGATACAGAAGATGCTGTGCAAGTCGTGTGTGTGAAAGATGGACATCTGCTTTTTGGTTTGTAGTCTTTCTCAGTGCTTCATTTGCCACAGCAGTAGCTGCATATATAGTGGGACTATACAGAGAGCAGGTGGGTGCTCCCCAGACATATTCATCATATTGCTACTCAAATTTGTGGCATCTACATGTTTTTACATGTTTTATTTGCAGATTGATTAAAAAAATCAATAAGAGATGATACTACTTCTTTCTAAAAAACTTAGACCACTGATAAAAAGTAATTTTATGTTTTAATCAAGTGTGTGTGTTTGGTTTTTTAAATTGGTAGCTTACCTGAAGTAAAGAACGTTTCTGTGATTACAAAATCACAGGTTACCTGGATCATACTGTTTTATGCAAAATGGTGTAAAGAAAGAGGATTTATAATCTGGTACATCCTCAGTTAAAAATGTATCACTGTTATTTGGATTTGAGGACACTGTATTCCGCACTTTGTGAAAACATCCGCTACTTTAACAGTGTTGGAAAATACTGTCAGCAGCAAGCTCTACACCGATTTGTCATGCATTCCAGCTAAATTGTGCATTCTGCTGAGTGTTCGTTTCCTGCCTTAAGATAAACACCCCAGATGAATACAAGTTCATCAGACTGTTAGCTGAGAATATAAGTTAGGTCAAGAAGATTTTTTTTTAACTCACTCATATGAAGAGTATTTTAGTACAAAAGACTTACTGGGTAAAACATGCCCAAAGAGAAAAAATATGAAAAGCTAGCAGACATCAATGAGCCTAATCCTAAGCATGCTTGTCAAATGGAAGAAATGAAGATTTCCAACCATCTAATCTATTTTTTAGTATCTTATACAGGCCTTTTAGAGGTAGGTCTTAAGTAAGATAATGTAATAGTTCATGAATCAATTAACTGTGTGAGATGTTTTGTTCTAGATAAATTGTTATTTTCATGCAGAAAGTAACAGTGGAGGGATTTTAACCACCACACTGCTCGTGAGCCTACTTAAGAATTGCGGCTAGTCAATGTTTTAACACTTTGATCTTGTTCATACTTGTTATCACTCCTGGGTCTTGCTGCAGTCCAAGTTCTACAGCATGACTATGTACTAAGTAAAATAGCTTATCATTGGGAGATAAGGACTTGTGAGGGGAGGACATCAGAAGGAATCATTTTCTGGCATTGAAGAAAACTTTCCAAGTCTGGAATCTCATATTTTGTAAAGTTCTGTCTGGTGTCTAACAACTTCCTCATTCTGTTTCAGGAGATGCTTCCCCACCTGCGTGCACAAATGTTCACACATTCACAAAATGGTTCTGAGAAAAAGAAAACAAACCTTACATCACATGTAGTTTCTTGCTTGCTTCAAGTGTCTTTTAAGTTATGAGGAGACCTGTTATTCCTCAAACTCATTTTGAGAAAACAAACATCGTTTTCTATTTCAGTATTTCTTACAGCAGCCTATGTTTACCATTCTGACTAACTCTAGATAAGATTCATTAAAGTATTCATTAGCTCTGTGTTTCTGAGGGAAGTACATGTGCAATTATCATTAACAGAGGTGTGAGGGCAGTTAGCCTAATTCAGAAAACTTTAGCCCCTTGCTTGAAATGTTGTCTGAACTAAGAATATGTAGTTCCACTCCTAGTTTGTGCGCTGTCTTATTATAGTAAGTAGTAAACATTTTGGAAGTGTTTTATACAGAATCATTTCTCCCACCATAAATCATAGAGCTTCATAGTCAGATGTCATTTTTAGACATTTCCATATTTTAATTTAGATAGATTTTTATATAATATGATATTATAATATGCTTTCACTGATACCCATAAGAATTATTTCAGGTTTCTAGTGTAATGTAATTTCTGTATGTGTAATGCATACCTGCAGCAAAGAAAATTAGGTCCTTACCACTGACATTAAGGTTCTTAGTGGCTTATAAATCTCCCTAAACTTTCAGGGTTGGTTGTGAGCTGCCATCTTTTCCTCTTTTTAAATAAAAATTCAATATTTCTGTTTCGGGCTGTCTCCTCTCTCTGTATCCTGCACACTATTTTACTGGCTCTTCCAAGTGCTAAGAAAAAGTCTGTCTCAGATGTTCATAATGTTCCTCATACACTGATTATTCCATCATTCAAGCTTCTACATTGCTTTATTATTATTATTTAAATTTGTACTTTTATCAAATCACTGGATGGTATCTGTTTAATTCGGGAGATGTCCCATGTTTCATTTGTTCTCCTGTTTTAATTAGATACAGTTACAATTGAATTTCATTTCCTTACTTGCTAAACTCTAAGATCAGCACTTCACTTAACCATCTAAAATTAAGCTTATTTAAAACCCCATCTCACTCAAAAGACTGCTCTCTGAGCTGCATAACTTTTCTGAGCACTTACATGTAAGTATCTGTTTCAGGCCAAATTTGTTCTGAGATTCAGTTCAGATCTTTAATTTAATTTCTAAGCCCATGCCCAGGTGGTGGAGGATTCCCCCCCACCCCGCCAGAGCTTTAAAGAATTCAGCTGGTATACAGTAAAGCTTTATCATCTGACTGTCCTGGCAGGGTAGCTCTTGTAGCAGAGGGGTTTGGTCATTTCTTTTTTTTTTTTCCTTCTCGCATTACTGTTCAAATCTATCCAAATTTGGCTCGATGATAATACTTCTGAAAATGCATTTTCTTATGCTTAGTGAGGTAGACCTTAACAGCCAGGATGTCTTCAGATCCTATCCACCCTGAAGATCCATGGGCATCCTGGATCTCCTGTTATGGACCCAAGCTGCATGTTCCATCCTCTTAGCTCTGCAGAAGCCTTCCTGCAAGACTAGATGGCACATGATCATCCTTGTAGAGCGTGTGGATCAGTTCCCACCTGAGCCACTGAGGTGGAGTCTGTATTACCCTACATTTTTATGGGCAGAGGACTTGGGACAAAAAGGAAGGAAAGACTTGGTAGCTGGCAGTCACTGGTAGTAGGAGCTGAGGCAGCTGTTGGCAATAGCTGACTTGACTGGAGGCTGACATGGAGAGGACAGTTACAGGCAGGCAGTGTGAGGAGGATGGAAAACTTCTGTATCATCTTTGTGCAGATGTACAACTGTGAGACAACTTAAGCTTCTTGTTAAAGCTTCTTTTCCAAGATCTGCATATAGCAGCCTAGGTATTATTCAGAGTATAAAGATTCCTTTTGATAAAAGGCAGCTGGTCCTGTGTAAAGAGCTTCATGCTCTAGCTCTTCCTGCCCCTGTTACTGTACATACAAATGTACTATAGGCTTGGACAATAGGCTGCAGGAGTTTTCACCTGCATAGAAGTCAAATTGCTAAGCTGCTGACAAAGATTAATGTAGTCTTCTTGATCTGAACTAGCCTTAGCTTGCAGCCTTTTTATTTCCTTTTATCTTTTTTTTTTTAACAGGCTCTTTTTAGAATCCTAAGATGGACTTCAGTGACTTTAGGCAGATGTTACTTCATTCAAAAGCTTTTGCTCTGGCAGCCGTTAATTAGTATAAACAATATGCATGTGTGCATGCCCCACAAGCAGGGACAGCATCTGAGATTTTGTCATTGACTATTACACACAATATATTGCTACTTATAGTGTTTTCAAGAATGCTACTAAAAATTGCTTTCAAACTATTATCATACAACATCAGTTGTACACTTGAATCATGTAATACATCAGGCTTTTACATTCTAACATTTCCAATGTTTCAAAGATGTTTTTCTTAAACTTAAATCTTTGTATTATTTTCTTGGCATGTTTCCCATACTGCTCTCCTGTGACTGACAATGTGAACTTGCCAAGGAACGTCATATGAGAATTACGAGTATAGAAGCATGGAGCTGCGTGGAATGTATTTACTTTAGTATATATTAAAAAAGCTATTTACAACAGAATCAAGAATTCTAAATCAGATACCCAAACCAAAGTGTATTTTATTGCCTTTGAGAGGAAGCAGGGTTATGCAATGCACTTTCATATTATAGCATTTTCAAAATGCTTCTAGAGTTCTTTGAATTCATCAGAAAATACTATATATTGCAACAAGAACAAAATGCAGCACTGGGAGAGATGTTGAAAGGAGTTCTGCTGTGTCTGATAGGTATTAGCAGTAATGTAACCGTTAGCTTTCTGGATGTACATAATTGCATTTCAATTTATACTTTGGCTACTTGTTTACTGTAACAAACCTTATGAAAAGGCTAACTTCTCCATGTGACAGTAGGTGATTGAAACTGATTCATTGATGGCCTTTGTTTCAAATAATTGAAATAATTTCATTTTCTCTGTTCTAAGATGTTGAATTGTTTAAACTGTGAGCTATTACATGCTTCATTCTGTAAATGCCTAAAGTAGTGTTTTTATAACAGCTTTTTATTACCTGCCTATTTAATGAAGATTACTAAAATAAATATTTTTCTGAATTCATTACACTTGTATCAACCTCTAGTAGGCAAACATCCTTAAAAGGAAGAAGCAAAACTGACAGTAAATGCTATTTCAGTAGAAGCAAAATGATGTTAGTAGCAGTTGAATGTAATTGGCTTTGTGGCATGGATAGCCAACGTGCTCATTTAGAAAACTCAGAAGTGTCATTTCCTGGAGTGATGGTGGATGCCTCAGACCTGTCAGTGGTTAAGAGGCATTTGGACAATGCCCTTAACAATATGCTTTGTGAGGAAAATAGATATTCCAGGTCTCCATCATCTCTTTTTAGAAGTTTTAGGCCTCTAATTCACTTTTTTTAAGGAGCTAACTCTCATTTAGTTCAGCTATTTTCTTTTAGCTGGATTGTGCAATATACATTCTTTTCCATATAGCATGTCAATATTTGATGTTTTGAATTTCTGATTAACTACACTTTTATATTTGTCACAAACCATTCAGGACACTACCGTGCAAGAGACAACATGTGGTACACCTTCTATTGTTCTTCCAGAGAATGCTGTTACGCCAGATGTAGAAATTGATAAAAATCTAGTTAACAGGTACTACATAATACATTACCAATCTATGCATAAATTGTACAGTAATTCCAGGAGCTGTGTTTCTAAAATATTGCTTTGAATTTTATATTGTATTAAAATATTATTGCTATATCTCTATTTGTAATTTGATCATATTGTCTTTGCATTTTTTTTTTTTTTTTTTGCATGCAGGAGAGGTGAGGGGCAGGAATATACTTGATAGTAAGAGTAGAGTTTCATATAATACAAAACCTGCTAACCTGACTCAGTATACTTTAAATTTACATGAACTTTCTCATCTTTCAGAACAGCATACCTTGAAACTAAAACAAAAATGTGAAATTAAGTTATGCATAATTTGTTCTAGAAGCTGTAATTTGAACTCCATCCTTTTACAAGCAAAAAAATACAGCCTGGTGAGGAAAAAATTGCTTGGTCTAATCATTTTGTAGACATACAGTGGTGTACGTGTGTGCGCAACAATCCTACACTTATTACAAGGGTGACTGACAGTTGGATTCCTCATGTTCTGTGAATGACAACATGCAATACTGCTCTTCTGTTCAAATCTTAACCATTACTTGGACACAGGCAATGTGCAACTGACACCAAAAAGTACAACTCATCATTTTTGTGTTTCCTGAAGTATTCCCCACCATGGATATTTTTCAATTTAGTAACTAAATTCCTAATTCTGGTCTACTAACTGTATATATGTACACCAATAGTGCTGCATTGAATCATAAATATTTCACTGAACGAATAAGGACTTTGTAGTTAAGAAATTAATCCCTGTAAGACTTAAATTACTGGTTTTTGAATACTTAAGATGTAAGTTCGTCAAGGTATGGTCAGCAATCAGTGTTGACTCTTGCAAATGGGTGTATCTTGTGTATAAAGCCTGCATTGTTTGTTCCCTTCTTGAATTAAAGAACTAGCTATATTACTGTCTTATTACAGTATTCTTAGTATCATGCTGAAAAGTAGACATTGTAGCAATAATAGCTTTAATCTATTTTAAATGTTTTGCCTTTTGAAAGGAAAATGCAGCAACCAATGATGTTGTTCTTTTAAAACAACCTGTTTGCATGATCCTTAAATTACTAAACTGTGCTTTAATAGGGAGGGAAGGTTTCTGGCAAAAGATGGACTTGCAATGTATGACAGTTTGTATAATAGGGCTTATTTGTAAGGGCAGAAAATTTCCTAGGAAGGCTTATGATCATTACTAACAGTTTTTGCAAGTATTTTATTTATACTTAATACCTTATAGTTTTATGAACTGCAGAAAATGCTTCTTCTTTTGACAGGTTTAGCATATTACATACGTTTCAGAATAAAACTACCTTCTAGTCATGCATATTATCTTGGCATTGACTTAAAACACATACTGTTTTATATAACTTAAGGTGATGCTGCTGAATCTACCATTATTGTATGTTGTTTCTTTCCTTACAAAAATTGTTGGTAGTCTGGCACTGCTGGCTAACTTGATTTCATAAGATAATATTCTGAGATATTAGAACATCATGATGTTATCAGCCAGTATCTTTAACATTTTCTTCTAAAGGTAATTAAGATATGTTATGTTCTTTTAAAGTCCTGAGCATGCATTGAAAATGGGAATTGAGCTACTTGACTTTTTTGCCCATCTATAAAACAGATGTAAGAGTGCAGGGTGCTTTTCCAGCTCCCTTCTTGCCCTTCCTCCCTTGTATCCGTTCAGTCTTCCTTACTGTTTCGGTGAAGCTGCAAAAGAAACCTCTGTAGCACCTGGAAACTAGGATAGGACCACATTGCTCATCTTGTGAAATAAAATGTGTAACAGTTGAAAATCCAAGTAGATAATGTTTTTAAGCTAGACAATTGGACAACTTAAATGTTTACCTTGAATATTATATTACATTGAGTTTGGAAGCAGGTATTTGGGCCCATTCTGGTAGACAGGTCAGGAGTTGCCCCTCGAGGTTAAGCATAGGTGAAAGCAAGCTGTTAAATGGAAATAATAATCCTGTTGGAAGTAGAGAACTTCAATTCCATTTTGAGTTGAAGTAAGGTTATTTTTAGTCTTCTGATAAAGCAAACTGCTTGACTTGGGATGTTTAATTTTATTGACCTGTCATTAGAGTTAAAATACAGGAAAAAACATCAGTATTGATCATAAATCTCTACTATAATTTGCTTG
>JAVSBS010028438.1:17738-30164 GCA_033124195.1 Coracias cyanogaster | reverse complement strand
GTAACTCTTATAATCTGTAATGCTGATAATTTCTCAGCTTTCTCTGACAGCTTGTTTCACCACTTATTTTGGTTTTTTTTAATTTTTGTTCCTCATGTCCTGTTGATGCTTATCCAGTCCATGCAAGTGATGTTGCCCACAACGAAGGGGTCTGGACACTCTTGACACTTACTAATTCCTTTTTAGTTCACAACTTAGTCACATTTGCATACTCAGTGGTGGTCTGCTCTTGCAATCTGCTGAACAGTCCACTTTCCACTCTTAAAAATGTCTGTCTCAGCAAGCATGGTCTGTAGGGGGAAGCATGGGTGGGAAGTAGGGGAGAGTTGGGTTGGAGAATGAACTAAAGTGTTAAATATCCAGAGGAAGGACACAACAAACTATGAAGAGTGCTCTGACACTTTGTGTATGGGGAAGCACAGAAAGAGAAAAACAAGAGATGAAAGAGAGCTGCTGTCTACCTTCAGAGAGGGTACTGAAACCTCAAGTCTATTTGCTGTCCACTTTGGAATGATCCTGTTCTTGATACTTTTACTGATGCTGCATTTCAGAGTGTTTAGGTATCCTGCTATTCAGCTGCTTGTCCTGCTACAGTACATGCCCTGAGCCTTGGGAAAGGCTCTTTGCTGGGGAAACATTCAGCATAAAGTTTTCTCCCAGAAGCACAATGCAAAGCAGATATTTGGGAAGGTATCTTCCTCAATATATATGGGTTACTTGCTTAGAAATCAGCGATAAAATTACTTAACGCCTTACTTACAGAACATGTTCTTTAAATAAAAGTGAAGATATACCATTGGGAAATTGCTTCCTTTTTGAGATTCATGCCATATTTAACTGTTTGACTCCCTGTATGCTTGTGCAGTGTATTACTTCTTAGTGGGGGAAAAAGGAATCTTTAACAAGCTTTAAATTTTAAAATACAGAAATTGAGAATTGTTCTTCCTGTTAGATTATAGAGACATGGAAAAGTTACGTAAATAAGTTTTAATAAATGCAAAATTTAGTGAAATATATTTACCCAAACTAGTATATATGATGCAAGAAAGAGAGAAAATTATTGTTCTTATGGATATGCAGTGTCATTCCAACTGTCATTAGGGTAAATGAGCATGGTGTTCAGTCCAAAAAAGTTGATTTTGCAAACAGTAATGGGCTTTTAATTTTTCATCTTGTGTTTATTAATGGACTGTTTCAGCCTTTTGTTTCTGGGCATACAGTGTGAAGGTGGAGAATCAGACTTACTTTAAATGTGAAACAAAATGACTTTAGCAATTGGTACATTCTCAGTAAATCGCTATTGAAAACCAGACCTGTCCCTAAAATGATCAGTGGCTGTGATGGTCCTTTGAGAAATGCATCAAGACTGAACTCAATATTGCCAGGCAGCTTGACAGAAAATAGATAGATTTCTCAATAAAATGCAATTTTAAGCATGTGAAGGGTTTGAGCTAGAAGGCATTCTTGGTGTTCTCTAGGTGGAGGCATTGAGAAGAGCACATCAGACTTGGCACCTGCTTTCTCCTCAAAGTGCTGCTCATCTCTGAGATTTTCCTACAAACTCTGCTGGCACTTGTCAGTTTTTCACTACTATTTATTTGAATTTGCCATGTTGGTTTTTAACATTTTTATTCAGTTTGAAGTCGTTATCTCAGAATGAACAGCTCTCCTTCAATTTCAGAAATTTCTTGAATGAACTTTCATGAACAAAACCTAGCCACGAGTTCAGCTTTGTATTCAATCTTTCATAATTTTTCAAAAAGCCTGCTTACATTGTGCTGGGGTGACATCACTTCTGTAGAGAAAAGAAGATGTTATTTTTAAGACAACTCTATGATAACTTGAACATAATGGAATTACTTTATTTAATAATTTTAGGAAGGTCTATTACTAACTGTCAAGTTTCTCTGCTGCAGTTAGTAAGCAGAACAGCAAGATTTAGTCTCTGTTATGGTGACATTAGACTAATTTATAAGCAGTATTGTAGCCTCTCTTGACTAGTGTTAAAGGCCATTCCTACCATACTTGTTTACCCTCCAAGAATAGAGGATTTCAATTCTAGTGTGTTAAATTAGCCAATCGCTGCTTCTTTTCCAGTCTAGAATTATCGTGGTAAGTAACTCTTAGTTGCTGCATATTATTTGCTAATAATTGTATCTTTTACTTAGTACCTTTTACAGTCTATGTCAATTATTTTTCCTAAATATCTTTTAATAGAGCAACTTGGAAGTGTGTATTTGAAACTATGTTTCAAGTCTGATGATGCTGGGGAAGAGACAATAAAACCAGGATAGCTCAAATTGTTAGCATTCAAATAATGTAGTATATTTTATACTCACTAAATCTTTATTTCTCACATACTAACATTGAACATGCAGCTTTTAGAAAGCTTTTCCAAAATATTTTAGGGTTGTTTTTTTTTAAAAAGCCTCTCAGGACAATTCTCTTTTTCTGCTGTATGTCCAGCTCCCAAATTATTGGCTACAACTTGCTCTTTGGATTCTACCAACAGTTAGTAAAAGCAAAATCCTAGAAAAAAATATTTTCTTCCAAATTTAGACTTTGATTTCAAAATTTCATCCCTTCATTATCTTCAGGTTTGGTATTCTTTAGATATACAATACCATCTCTGACTAGGTGAGGTGGTTCTTTTAGCACTAGGGAAAAAAAAAATGTGTAGCTGGATCTGCAATTTCATGTGTTAGTTCTTGAGGTGGATGAGACATTTTTCCATCAAAAAGCATTTCATTAGTTTCTAAAAATATATGCTGCATTAATCTATACATCCACATGGACATACTATTTATGTTAGGTAGAATGTGTTCTATGAAATCTATGAGTCAACTGAGTAGCAAAATAATGCTCTTCTGTTCTCCCATCACCAGGATTAGATCTTAGAGGAAGAAAATAATTTAACGCAGCAACCCTACAAAAAGTTAAAAAAAATAAAATGAGTAGGACTTTTAAACTGTGCTTACTCATCAGCTGCTGCTGAAAGTCCAGTTTTCATTAGCCATTGTTAC
Source organism: Coracias cyanogaster (assembly GCA_033124195.1). Lineage (NCBI taxonomy): Eukaryota > Metazoa > Chordata > Aves > Coraciiformes > Coraciidae > Coracias > Coracias cyanogaster. Next base: position 27,141 of record JAVSBS010028438.1, on the reverse strand, counting down.
AAAATGATTTTGATGAAGATAATTGTGAATATTTATAGCAGGTGTCACCTGTAAGTTAAGGTTTATACACTCAGCTGTACTGAAGTTGACTAGTCAGGGATACTATTAAGTCTGTTTGATGCAAATATCTCAGTAGAAAACTCCTTTAAAGGCACTCAGACTTCAGTCTCATTCAGAGTTCTAGGCATAATCCCAAATCCACCAGTGCAGCGTGAGATCCTGATCTTACAGCCTTTAAACCAAGATGAGTGGCCTGTACTGTACAGTGAGAAGCATGTCTTGAACAGTGATAGATCACTTTGCTGTTTTGATGGAGCATTTTGATTTAAACCATAATCTATAAGACCCCTATACAGTGTAATATAGTAGAATGCAGTTATACAGTTACTCTGAGGCTCAATTTTTCTAGGGTCTATACCAAAGTAGAAAAAAATCAATAAGCCAACCGTAGAACCTTTAATATCTTTTTCTTGCATTTAGTAGCTCTTTATTCCTCTCTTCTCCCACTCTTTTAGCGAGAATCATGGAATAGTTTGGGTTGGAAGGGACCTTAAAGATCATCTAGTTCCAACTCTCCTGCCATGGGCAGGGACACCTCCCACTAGACCAGGTTGTGCAAGGCCCTGTCCAGCCTGGTTTTGAACATATCCAGCAATGAAACGCCCACAGCTTCCCTTAGCAACCTGTTCCAGTGTCTCACCACCCTCATTGTGAAGAAGAGATTAAGATAATCCATCAGGCTAGTGAAACGGCAGTGTTAAAGAGTGTCATAAGAGCTATTGAAGGCAGACACATATTGTCAGCTGTTAATCACTTACTGCGTTAACCCTTTTTTTCCCTATAGTCAATCTGATTTTAGTGTGTGTCAGGCTGCTCAACTGCTTTCATCAAGAGTAGTTAAAGAGTGTTAAATTAAATATAGCACTTTTTAAATTTTTTAAAAAAAGAAGATATAGAGTTAAAAAGCTTGGAAAATACAAACAAATTCTATCCAGTGAAAATGCTGATTAAGCATTTCACATTTTCTGCTAACTTACCTGGGAAACTCTTCATATGAAATAACATTATGTTTATCTTAAAATGCTCTGAACTAGGAAACTTAGCATCAGGCTTGCCATTTAGGGATTGGTAGCTGGAACAATTGGATTGCTTCCTTAATGGCTGACATGTAAAATTCAGAAAGCCACAGAATTAGTTGCGTTGTCTTACCTACTGTAAGGATCTCTGTGTGCTGTTTTGTGTTGTAGGTTGTGTTCTTAAATAGTACTGGAACACTGGCATGCTCACATCTTAAAAATAAAACTAAAATTTAAAAAATCCCAGACTTGAGTTAAAAATAACAAACCATTAAGAATTTTCTGGTCTTTATAACAACCATTTAGAGGTTCAAATTCCTATTTACAAATACAGCACGTGACAACATCTAGTCATGGTGTCATGAAGCAAGAATCATTCATTGGTCCTCACATTCCTTCCACAGCTGAAGTCTACATAGGAATTGGGAAGCCTGCTGAGGCCACAGCGTGTACCCAGGAAGCAGCTAATCTCTTTCCGATGTCACACTATGTTCTCTACATGAGAGGTCAGGTGGCTGAACTTCGTGGAAATATTGATGAAGCCAAACGATGGTATGAAGAGGCCTTATCTATTAGTCCTACCCATGTGAAAAGCATGCAGAGGCTGGTAAGTCTTGAGTCCATATCCACAAGTACTTATCTCTCAACATACGGTATTGTATTGGGAAATCTAAACTTGGTGTGGGTAACCAAGCTTATGAGTTTTGGATCTATATTCTTATTAGCAAAATAGCTTTGGAAACAGTCTTTTCTGGCTTTGTATTCTCTCTTCTCTGTGTGTTGGGACATAAAAAGGATCTGCAGGCAATAAAACTATTTCAGTCCTAACAGACTACACAAAAAGACGTCATTTGCTTCTGCCCAATAGTCAGTGCTGTTGGTGGCTTATAGTAAGAGTTGGATACTATTGTCTAGAGAAAAGACTAGTCATTCCAAACAAAAAGTTGAATTCTACATGTTGTTTGATTATCTTCATGCTGGTGATTTCTTGGATTTTTGAAAGGTATAGAATCAGTCTTGCCCTCAAAGGCTTTAAGTATAAAGGTGCCTTCCCCAGCATAAATGCATAAGTTCGTTTATATACTTCATATATACATATATGTATATATTCTGTGCTTGCTATGTTAGGAATATTACTTTCTTCCACGTAGAGCAGAGTAGAACAGCTGGCATCGGCTTCTTACCCAATCTTTTTGTTCAGAAGTTGAAGCTGGTTTCTGCCTAGGTGCTTATAAATAATTCAGAGAAATTTCTCATGCATCCCTGAGGGGAACACATGAGACAAAAGATCAAATAGGAAGGCAGCACAGGGAAAGTTTTTTGTTTCACCTTTTCAGCATTTCAAGATATTTGAGCCTACTGACGAATGCCAAAAGGTTCCTTTTTCTGTAGAAGCAGGCAGTTGACCTAAAGCAGTGCAGCTGAGTGAAAATGAGAGCTTATGTCTTTCTAGGTGTCTTTTTGCCCCTCCTCTGAATCCATCTTTGAAGTAGTCTGTAAATACACTATGCTTTCCAGAATGACTAGAAATTACCTTTCTTAGGAGGCATGTGTGATGAAAAATACTGTGCTTCCAATCCAGATTCCCTTTCTATGAGATTTTCAGTTCGAGTGCAGGCTGAAGGGAACTATTAATTTCATTGGCCAGTCCTTTTTAAGCATTCTTATAATTTAAAATTTTGGTTTTAAAAGCTTTCTCCATTTCTAAGATGTTGTTTTGAATAAATGCTGACATATTTATGCTGCTTAAATGAAAATATTAAAGATGTTGCTATAAAAAGACTTGTCTATGTAATTCCCTGTGGGGGAAAAAAGTACAAGATGCTGTATCCTTCCTGATCTTTTGACTATTGCAAAAAGTATTTTGAGGAGTAAGTTTGCAGTGTTTACTCTTGCCTGTGTGTATAGATGAATATTTGTACATCTCAACACTTCGTGTGTGTTTACCTATTTATTATAAAGAACCATGATCTGAGTGGCAGGGGAGCTGGAACAACAGCACTGTGGAGGTACCAGCCTCTATAACAACAGCTGAAACAATGACTTGTAATATTTTTATTCACAATTCTAAGCTGACAATGAGTTTATGAAAAAATACCGTATTTGATATTTCAAAATTCTTTGCTAGGGCTATCTAGCAATGCTTAGAAAGCAATATAAAATGCTACTGTTTCAACATAACAGTACCTTAGGGCTTAGATTTAATTTTCAGAGTAAAGAATAATTTATTTTTTGAATAATTGAGAGAGAGATTATTCACCTTTGGTAAATTTCTTTTTTTTTTTTTTTTCAAATACCAAGTATAGATCATAACAACTTTATCTATAAAATGCAGCAAAAAGGAAATAATATTTAAGGATGGCATGAGTTCTAGAGTGTAACATATGTATCCAGCCCTGCCTCTCCAATTAAAATTACTTGAAATAGTTGAACCAGTTTTGAAGGATTTTTTTTTTTTTTTTTAATTTTAGAATGACTAACCTCTGACACTAAGTAAAATTTCTGGATGATAGTGGTTTAGAAACCTGAATCTTTGATTTGAGGTATTGTTCGTAGCTGTCCAGAGAAGAACAAAATTGAAATAAAATGTTTGTTTGTATTTGTATGAACAAGAATAGTTTATTGGGAATATCTAATATTTATCCTTTATAATCCATCCTTCAAATGATTGATAAATAACTCTGATAAGGAAGATGAAAAATTAAACTTTGAAGCTTTACTATTTTTCAGTACAACTTTTTGGCCTTAGATCTTTAAGTGCTTATTTCTGAATACAAACTACTGTTCCTACACATAAACCATCTTATTAATCTAAATTACTAAGGAAAAGTGTGAAGAAAAGCTAGAAGGTTTAGTCTTGTGGCTTGACAACTGACATGCTTCCTTCTGTGAGTTGCACCGTGTCCTGTACTTTGGAGTTTCTGCATGAGGACTCTTGTGTTTATCTCAAGTGCAGACTCCATATTCCGTAAACGTGACCATGAAGACATCCTCTTTGCAGAAGTCTAATGTGCTATCTGAATGCAGTTACCTTTTACTGACTGGTATGATCTGTTAAAAGACTGTATTTGTCTAAAATTACAATTTTCTAAAGAAACAGGTTATTACTAACTGTGCTACTGTCTCAAAGATTTTTGCTGATTTATTCCTGTTTTGAAGATTTACTAAAATGAAAAACAGAAGGGCTTGGTGATGGTGTGAAAATTGGAGCAGTTAGGAGTGATGGGAGAGATCTGTTCACCAACAAGATGATAAGGATGTTGAGCTAACTGAAAGTAAGGAAAAGCACTGAAGACTTTAGAAATATGAATTCAGGCCCTATTTAAAGGAGCCAGGAGAGTTAAAGAGGAGGAAGACTAAACACAGTCACCCAAACTAACTTTATTCCTTCAGTGAGGCAGTATTCTCCAGTATTTATTCTTCCTTTCATAACAAGGGCTTCACCTGGGGAACATTCACTAACTCATATGATTTTCATTGTTAGGGCGCTGTACCGTAAAAATGTTTGCTTTAACCCACGTAGGCTTGTCCTAAGGAGATTATGCTGGTCCTTGTGGGTGGTGTCTGTTGTAGCTGATTACTGTAGAGCTAAATGCTAATGCCAAATCTCAGTGCTCATTTGACTTGCTCTCTAAGTGTACCCTTATGCACAAGATAGTTGAAGAAGACGGAAAAATAACAGTAAATGGTTTTGTTAGATTTATTAGTAAAATATGGTGGATTTGTCCTTCAGAAACTTCAAGGTTATTTCATAGAAAGTAGAGAAAGCAAAACATACGTTCAGCCAAAAACTCACAGCTCCTTATGGAAGGCATTTTACTGTGATTTGACCACTGTTACCCCTAAACATTTCAAGTAGTCGCATTCTGTACTCTGAGAAAACAGTGACAGTTCTGCTTGCATTTTAACCGGGAACATGCCAAGTGAGTTCAAGCAACTCAAGGACCATTTCACTACACTTTAAATTCTTCATCTGCCATGAGGCACTCACTGGCTATATTCTTTTCTGCCTTTAAAATATTATTTCCCATTTTAGTTTTATAACAGAAAATAATTGGTGCTTAGTGTAATAAAAAGCGCAAAACACCAACACTTACATAGTCATTAGCTTTTTAAAATATAGAAGAGTGAATCAAGGTGAATAATCAAGAAAGTTTGTTTCTTCCCTGTTTGTTTCAAAGTTACCTCCTTTTATTTTTAGTGTTACTGAGCTCAAGTAGAGCAGTTAACCATTTCATACTGATTCATATCTTAGAGATTATCATTGGAGGAAGATCAGTAGAATTTCTTAATCCCTAGGTGCTTTTTCTGAGTTGTACGCTACTCTTTTAGAGCAGATCTGGTTTTGTTCAGTATTTGACAACAATAATTGCTACAAATTTGAGTTTGAACTAGAACTTAGTTGCCCTTTTGGAAACAAAGTGACTATGGGAATTTACTGCACTAATTTTGTTTATAACTTGAAGCAGTCAGCTCCCATTTACTCAGGAAGGACTGTGTGTGCTGATTCCTTGAGAACTGTTGTTCTGAAAGTGGTGTTTTGGGGCTCATGAAACTTTCTTTCCACATTACCCTGTATTTACTCCAAATGGCCTAAAGCAGCTGTAGCAGGAACAGATCTTTCAGCAAGAGAATACCTCCACTCCTGGGTGCTTTTCACCACCTGAGAGTGAGCTCTATAAAGACTCTTCAAGAGGTTTCAACTTGTCTGTGCTGTCCTCAGCTGACCAGCATTACAAGAGGAGTACTGCAACTGGGCTTAAATTAGTTGTTTGATTCAGATGATCTGTGAATATCTGAAAGATGCAAATGTAATCTGTTTTGTGCAGCATGCACTGTAGTTCCACTGAACAGAACTGGAATAAGATGGATAATCTTGGCCATTGAGATATAGTATTTATTGAGAATCTAATAGTAATAGTTAAGGCAGCTTTCCGTAGCTTTTTCTTAAGTGTTTTTTAGATCTATTTTTTAATCAACTTTCCTGAGATTTCTATTTGAGAGAGAGTTTCTCTCTGAATTGAAAAGTGTGTGGTTTTGGTTTTTTTTTAACATAGGGGATTTTTTATTTATATTTTCAGCATTAACTTTCTGTTTTCATCTTATCTGTATGATAGATTTTTCCACAGTTTATCAATTCAGGCTTAGCTTGCCAGAAACCATTTTATCACTCTTATTTGTTCCTATTTTAAAAAATGGAAAATTAATTAGTGGCAGATGCTGGCAGAAGGAAAGGATGCTTTGGCTAGAGTTACTCCTCTTTATTTGGCAGGTCACACATTATTCCACTGTTTTTATTATAGTGTGTGGAACTGATAAAATTCCACCCATCAGATAATGCTTCACAATTCACTGTTGCAGCAGGTCAATCTACAGTTTGCGGTACTACTCCAAAGTTGCTTCTTTTTGCTTGGAAGATTTTAAGAATCTTCATTTTCAATTGTCAAAATACAAGTAGTGTTCATCTCAAGCTTTGATCCATGTTTTATAGCATAAAGTCTTTGAACTGGGTTCTGTTACCAAAATGGAACTATTATCAATTCATTTCACATGCAACAAGTATGGATTAGATACCATAATTTGGTAGGTAGCAACCAAGTATCATTTCAAGTTCAAGGAATAAAATCCAAAGATTACAATGGCCCCGTCTGGATCAGGGCTTTGTTTTTGCTAGATATCACAATAAAGCATCTGAGGAGGGATTCCCTGCCCTACACTGTCCATTTCAAGTAACTGACAGGCAAAGAGCTAGGGAATGAGAGTACAATCACAGACTGTTTGCATAATGGTAACAGAATTTCAGATACAGATGTAAGATACGTCCACTTGCCCAGAGAGGTTGTGGAGTCTTGCATCCTGGAGATATTAAAAATCTGATAGGACACAGCCCTTGGCAACCCACTCTAGGTGACCCTACTTTGAGTTTGGATGTGGACAATCTCCACAGGTCCCTTCCTGCCTCAGTCATCACATGATTTGAGGAATGCAAGCAAGACAAGCTTTGTAGATAGGTAATGATTTCTGTTAGACAACATGATGGGAATACTTGTTTGTGGACAATTCTTGTTACAATCGTCCCATTATGCAAGACTTCCTTTATTTTCACCAGTGGTAAAAAAACTATAAAGCACAGATTTTGTTCTTTCTTGCCTCATTTCTGTGGTACATTACATTAGCAATCATGGAAGAAAAATGCAAAAGATTTATTATCTTTCTCAACTTTAGTCATGTGTCTTACATACGTGCATGTATAATATACACATATATGTATTTATACATATATTCTCCACTACAAACCTGCCTTAATAATTTGGATACATCTTACTGTCTTTGCACTGTAAAACTGAGGTGCTGCCAAACTGTGTGCCATGCAACCTAGTTGCTACCAACCGGTCATTGTCTCGCAGGCCTTGCAGTACCCCGCAGTTCCATAAAATGGCCTGTTCTGTAATAGCTAGCTAATAGTGACGCAGTTTTGATTGTTGCCAGGCTGGTATTTTTATATGCTTGATTTGGCTGTTCTTTTAATACTTGAGCTTTTTAATGTTTGAGGGTTTGTTTGTTTTTCTTTAAGCACACAGATACAATGCAACTGTAAGAATGGCCAATTGATTCAAAAATATTTCCAGTCATGCTCCTCATGCAGCCTGCTTATGCAATTATGTCAGTGGCAAAACAATACAACTGAAAAGCCTCAGCTGAGATAGTGACAAATTAAGGGGTTTGGGCTTCTGTCTTTCTCTTGATGGTTTTCTCATGGAAGGTTCAAGTATATCTTAATCATCTGCATTAAGACTTCTATAGGCAACGATGTGTCTAGTGTTATTTAAAGAACACAAAATATTTATTACTCTTTACAGTTGTTTAAATGGAAAGTTTCTTGTTTCATAGTAATAAGTAGAGATGATGAACAAACCAGCAAGCTAGTAAAAGCATCTGATTGCAGCATAATGAAAAATTTACTTTTTCAGGCTTCTTTTTAGGTGTAAGAAAGGGTAATTCCTGCTAACAGTCTTTCCAGAGTTCTCCCATCTCCTTATCCATTTTACCTTCTAAAGGGCTGACTACATTAAAGTCGTTGTCACTTGGGTTTTGTTGATATCCAAAGTGATCTTTGTGTTTCCTTCCATGCCTTTTTCTGGGTAACTCACCACCTGAAAGAGGATGAAGGGGAAAAAACATACAGATTTTTAATAATGGAAAAATACAAGCAAGACTAATGTAACAGAATGAAAATGTCGGTAGTCTTAGTTGCAGTAATTCAGGATATGGCCAGGAGGCCTCGTGTCAGTATATTGCTAATAGCTGCTCTTGATGCTTAAGTTGTCTTTGTTTAAAAAAAAAAAAGAATCAAATGGAAACAAGAGGAGGTCTGGAAGAAGTTGAAAATGTGTCCTATTCCCTATTATGCTACCTCACTTTTCATGGATACTTTCATGGTGCTTTTTTGCATGGGTCTTAGAGATATGATTTTTATTTTGCTCTGTGTAATTTCCTTTCAATGAGAATTGCTTTGCAAAACACTTTAAATTAGGTCATTCTGCTGAAGTATGCACTGGGCTAATTATGATTATTTTGCTTCCCTGGGCATTTTTGTGCTCATTGAATTTAATAAAGTATTACTTTGAAGCTAAAGCTGAGAACTTACACAGCAATGAAAGCTATGTGGCACCTGATAGGCGTGACTGTCTTTCCTGTAGTCTCTAAGGGCTTCTGCTTGTAGACATCTGGCATCTAATAATTTATAGTTGAATTTCATATAATTAATAATGAAATATTTAAAATTATTTATTTTGGGGTAAATACAAAGAATGCGAAAAAAAGCTGGAGAGACCAACCATCCTCAGCTTTAAGTGAACAAAAGGGATTTTATTTTCCTTTTCCTGAGAAAGGTTCTGTTGTAGAATTCTGTGAGAACTCATGAACTACGGGAAAACATCTGAGACATGTAGTCATCTACATGTGTTGCCTTTTTTTTTTATTTTCTTGTGCTGAATCACTTTGCATACTGGTGGAGTATAGCTAAATGCTACCATCAACAGCAATCTGAATGAGGAAGACAATTCTATGTGGTTTACTTGGGGTTGTTAGTAAATGTGTTTGAGAAACTTGTAAGGGTGTAGCCAGCTGTCTGAGAAAGTTATAACACTGTAGCCGAGTGTCTGAGACCTTAGCAGTGTCTCTTACAATAACTGTAAAATTGCACAGGAGTTATCAGTGCTTGTATTTTGCTATAAATCTCTTGCAGTTCTGAGGTGCATTTCTGATGCAGTGTTTAAATTATCTTTTGATTTTTGCTTTGCATTTATCACGGGGCCGGTGGGGGG
>JAVSBS010028438.1:4188-17638 GCA_033124195.1 Coracias cyanogaster | reverse complement strand
TTTTTGCCGGGGCCCGGGGGGGGGTGGGGGGGGGGGGCTTGACTTGCCTCGGCATAAGCTGTTGCCTGAGACAAGAGACTGCTCTTGGGAGGACCAGAAGTTACCTAGTCAATTATGATCCCTTTTTTCTGAACAGGAACTATAAACAACTTGTTCTTAAAAATTGTTCTTTATCTTATCTTCATCAAGCAGAAAGTGGCCTACCTTAATGCAGAACTAGAGATCTGGAAGCAACTGTCCCTCAGGAAATTATTTTAATGCTTGATTTTGCCAGGGTTGTGTCAAACAGCTGCATTCCCCGGATAACTTGTCGAAAGTTTTTCTGCAAATCCCCATTCTGGAACAGTCTTTTTATGTCTCTTTATCTCTCCAACTCATCTCATTTTAAATTTTATTTGAAGACTTTTTCCATTTACTGAAGCTCTACTTCCCTGCTGGCCAGTATTGTACTTAGCAGTCCTTTTCCTGCTCATGAATCTACAGTTTAAAGATGAGTTGAACCTTGTGCTTTAGAAGGATTCAACCAACTTACTATGTATGAAGAACGTAATATAACTTCTCCATAGACTCTGTTTTCTGGTAGCTAACTGGTTTTAGATTAAGTTAAAGAATTGACCTTTAAGGTTAGTGCCAGGATATTTTTTATGTCAGGATTTTTTTTAAAATCTAGGTGGTCAAACTAACAGAAAGCAATTATTTCAGTGAGCTTTAACTCATGGGAAAATCTGAAGTGTGTTTTGTCCGAGTCTGAAAACCGTGTTCTTTTCTAACATTTGATGCGTATTTTTCTATTATTCTTCATAATAGAGTATATTTTGCCAATGAGCAGCAACAAATGGTATGAAGAAAGTTATGTGCAATTACTGTTCTTCAGAAAGCTGCCATCTCTTGATATCTCAGCAGAGGGGAGGAGACATGCTGTTTGGCCGCCTTGCATGCTGCATCTCACTGAAAAAGGCTAGTGTTTTCTCTGAATGAAACTGAGCGCTGTCTTCTGTAACTAAAGTTAGGGAACAGGAGATGAGGATGGTCTTTTAAGTAAAACTATTCTGGCCAAAGCTGTGGACACAGCTATCAGAAGGGTGCTTGACTTTTTCCCTATTAGTACTTCTAACCTTTCCTTTCTTCAACATTTGTTCTAAGGCCTTGCATGTAATTTAAGAAAACTGGAATAATAATTTCCTTTCTGAAACACAAGCAGTATATTACTTTTTGGTTGTAAAAATGCTTCCACTATTAACTTGCTAGCTAGTCTTTGATTTCTTTTAATTCTCTTTTCTGTCCTTTCCTAGGATGGATGTAATCCAGTTCTCACAATTGGATTATCTGGTTCTCTCTAGTTTTGGTTTTACATTGGCTTGGAAAATTTCTTTACTTTTATTTTGGAAGTCTGGATGCCTTTTTAATCTGATTTTCTGCTGAGCATAAAGGATCTTTTCATGCTGTTGCTATGACATTATGTAATGCTAACATCAACACTGGTTACAAGCCAGCATCCTGGTAAACTGTTTTTGATGTTTCACATTTGGTATTGTGAAACCATGGTCTGAGTTTTTATTTGTGTTGACTTCATTGGGTAATGATTGAAAGGTCTGGTCTGCTCTTTAGGCTCATGGAAGCAGTAGTAAGCTGACCATGTTTGACCTGGGTACTGGGTACATGTATATCAGAGGTTGTATAGTTGTTGTACTGTTGTACAGTTTATTTACTTGAGCCAGTTAGCTATATGTAAGAGCACAAGGATCAATGTTTTCTAAACCTAGAATCTTTCCAGTATTCTGCTCTCTGCAAGTGAACATACTCACCGTCTGTTTAATCCAAGTTCTCTCTACATGAAACAATGAATGCAGATTTAGAGTTGTTAACACCTTTAATGCCACTGCTATCATGGTAAGCTACTGACTAAACTGATATGAGCAGAAAAATACATCATGAGTGAGACAGTAATGCTAAACTTGGAAACAGAAAGCTGGTTTGGGCTTTCATCACTTTTTCAATCAGCAGTGCAGTGTTGATTTGCACCTTTTTAGTTATGATATTAATATGCATGGACTTTATAGAGAACAAAAAGATAAGAGCTTTTTAGTTTCAACAGTTAATCATGTATGTACAAATCTAGTCTCTACATTTTATTGAAGCACAGACTTTGCAAACAACTCTTGGCATTTGAAAAAAAATACCATTAGTTATAGTCTTTTTTTTTTACCTCCACACTTCACATTTTTACATTGTTGAACCAATAGCTGATTTAAATATCGAGTTCAATATTTGATATTTGGTTGTATAGCTGCATTTTTATGTTCACCTCTTTGTATTTTTAAGCATGAATATTTGAGCATCTGAGCAAGTTTAGAGGAATAAAAAGTAACTAGCTAAGTTGAGCGGTAGCGGATAGGTAAGAAAGACAACTGGTATGGCAGTAAGACAATGACTGAAATCTCTTTTATTCTTTCTCTAAATGAACAGTCTAGGTGTTTAGAACCTAAAATGTAGCATGTGTAGCATGAGTCTGATTTGAAGAACTAATGCAATAAATTGCCTTTTACTCTGTTGGTTTTGTGCTCATGTAATTACCATTATATGCAATACATCTAGTTTTGAGTAACACTTTGCAGGCCAGTTTTTTCTGGGAAAGGAAGTCAGTTTGGTAAGATGTGGCAAACCATAATTCTATGCTCCCACTTTGTGTTAAGTGGGAGGTAAACAAGATACCTTTTAAGTGTATCAAAATGGTTGTAAATATGTATTGTGTCCAGATGTTGAGGTTTTGTACTAAGACACATTTATCAGAGTCATGGAAAACTAAAAATGCTCTGTACCTAACAACACATTACAGATTCTTTCTGCTAATCCCAGACCTGAAATGCGTGTGGTTTATATATGTGTGGTTTTCATACAAATCTGAAGTCCTGCATTATGATAGATGCTGTTGTGGTGCTTGAAGGAAGTTGGCTTTCAAGAAATAGCCCTTACATTTAATTTAAAGTTGCTTTTAGAAACAGCTTTTCTTTCTTAAGAGCTGCATAGAACTGAAGGGAAAAGAAGTGTTAGCAAAACATTGAGGTGTTAAAATGGAGTGCTCATACTCAAAAGCCACATATATTCACATAAAGCTTTTGACCTGGAAGAAATCTTCAGTCTTCCAGTACTGCCTAGATGAACCAAGCAAAGCAATTCATTAGGACTTACTTGGCAGAAATTTGAGAAGACAAGCACTGTTCACACTGTTAAAAACCTAAGTACTGTGAGGACAGACAACCTTGAGCAATATAATGTGGTTTAGTAGGCCCATTAGGATGCAGAAATTTGATTCTTTCAATTTTTTTTCTAAATACTTTGGTAAAAAATCCCAACATTTTTTAATGCTTCCCTCTTATCCAGGAACTAAACTTCAAAAGTGGAGTTCTGAATGTTTCTTTTATTTTGTCTGAGTTTTCATTCATCAGTTAGTTCTTTTAGTCAGCGATGCTGGTGAAATGATTTGTTGCAGCTCAGTGTGTTCTATCTCCCTCAGCCACTGCTAATACACTATTTATATCACAGACATTGACACTGCTGTTTACAACTGATATCCTTAGCAAATCAGGCTTACTAAATCATGATTGTTTCTCTGTGTGTTGGTCAGCTTTCCCTTCATAACTTTTTAATTCTTTAGCCTGTTTCATCTGGACAGAAGAGGGAAAGATGTTAAAAAAAAAAGAATTTTAAAATCATAGAATCATTTAGGTTGGAAAAGACCTCTAGGATCATCAAGTCCAACATTTGTCCAGCATCTCCCTGACCCCTACACCATGTCTCAGAGCACCACATCTACCTATTTTTTTTTAAACAAGCTTGTGGAAGTATTACAAAAATAGAAGCAGGAGGAAAGACTGCTGAGGCTGTTTCGTCCTTTCTAATTTTTATTAGATATAAGCAAGTACACATGAGAGTGGGTGTAAATTCTCACAGTCAGTAGAAAACCAAACCAGCCTTCATTACCGTCAGTGCTTATGGATATAGCTGTAAAAAGTTAACATTTAAAATTTTTTCCAGAATATAACATCATATATTCTGCTACATTAAGTTAGTTAGCGTTATGACTTGGTAGCACAACATGTTTAGACAAGAGTGAATAGTGAATATTATAAAGACCTTATCAGTAAAGGGCTATGGAAAATAAAATTAAAAAAATCATGCAGATTCAAAATTTCTTCTGTAAAATGCACAGCGTAGAAATTATTTCCAAAGTCTGAATCTACATGGACAAAGATTGTGTTAGGTAGCACTTTGGAAAAATACCTGCCTTCTGTCAGAAGTCACCTGACCTACTAAAATTGATGACGGCTTTTGCCTTGGTTTCTGGTTTTGCTGCGGGTAAGTGGTTTTTGCTACCTTAAAATAAGTCATTTGAAACAACGACATAGTTTTAAAAGTGTATTCTCTCATTTAAAAACAAAACACTTTATTTTCTAAATGGGGGCAAGTAATAAATCAAGGTAGATGTTGTCAAGTGGTTACAAATGCTACAAAGACCAGCAAGCGAACATCTACCAGCTGCAGAGCCATTTCAATTTCCAATTTTTTCATGGTCCTTGTTACAGTTTGTCCTGGCACCTGGCAGTAGCTTCTCTGGGATTCTGTCTGGTTTTTAATTTATGACCATTTGAAAAAGTGGTAGCCACAATGGCATCAGAACAGATGGTATTATAAGGGTCATGGACCCAAAGACTTACCAGAGGGCTATGAAATGCCATGGCACAAAATGCAGTCCGTGATGATGCTTTGTCATGTTAATTGAACGCCTAGCCAGAAGTTGGTAGATTACAGTTGCCAGAAATAACTGTTCTTGATATAAAGTCTGAAATAGTATGAAACGCTGTCAGATCTATTAAAGTAATTGATGCATCAAACTTAATTTCCTTTAAAATTGTGATATGATAGTGCAAGCAGTTGGTGATCTCAGTTGAAAACAAATGATGTATCTTTAGCCTGGGCATCCAGAGTCAACTCAATTTCTGCAGAATCAAATCCTAAGCTTCTTCAAGTTGGAGGAGGTTTTATTAGTAGGAGCAGTCTTTCTGCCATGTGCATTACATTTGATTTAATGTAACATTTATACCTGAATATTTTTGCTGAAGGTAAAATCTGTGGATTTTTCATACAATAGCTGGTAGGAAATGTTTATATCTTGCCCCACACTGTGGCTGCCTTAAGCTCCAGAATTCCCATCTTCCCTACCAAACCCATGCTGTTGCCTGTAGTTCTTACCATTAAAAGTGGAAGCTGCCACTCTGCATTTCAGCTGTTCACTCAGCTTGCATTAACTTCCCAGTTTGCTTATTCTGATCAAATTCTAGCTGTGTGTGGGAGTGCCTTTTCTGCCGTTCTTGTGTTCTTTCTGCCAACTGTGCTCCAGTGAACTAGAAAAGTGGCTCAAATGGACAAGATTCTGACACTCTGGGAAGCAGGATTCAAATCTATTTCAGCTGCCTGTCAGCTGACAATACTAAACCAAAGGAAAGGATGAGGGAGAAATGGCATTTGAAATTACATTTCTCTGCAGTTTCCAACCTTGTAAACTAATTTATTATACAGTTTGGAAAATGGATTTCAAGAGCCATAAACCAACGACAGCATATGATTTAACATGCTGTGTCAATCAGTGCAGTGATGGATAACCATTTATAAAAAGTCCGTAATTGCATTAAACTCGTGTTTTGCCTCAGTCTTTAACAGGAAAGGGTATTCATCATGGATGGCAAAGGTAAAATTAGTACTGGCAATGAAAGTACAGAATGGTAGCAAGTACTTGCTGGTAGAAGAGTATGGAGGAGTTGGCCAGAATTCTGGAAGAACTAGTAGATGAAATAACATATTTTAAGTCCATTAATATTTGGCAAAGCCTAAGTTAACAAAAAGATTGTAGGATAGTTAATATACTACCTCCACTCAGGAAGAGCAGTTGCAGGAGAAAGGTGTCAGTTTGAGTAAAAGTGAGACTTGTTGACCCTTCAGAAAAAGAAATATGATGACTTTCACAAATACAAAATGCAAGAGCAATACTGAGTATGTAAATTATTGTGGAGGACAGAGAGCTGGTCCACTAGTTGATCCGAGCTACATCTCCATTGTTCCACAAGAGCTACATCTTCAGTGTGCATGAGTTGGCCAAGCCCAACAAAAGACATCATGTTATCTCTGTTATCAGTGTCATCATCTTGTCAACAGCATAGTCTCACCATTAATTTTGTAAGCCTACAGATATCTCCTTCCCTTATGGAAGGTGGTGGTGTTTGTGCTCCACTGGTTGCTTCATGTGCCCAAAATATTGAGACTGCCATGTCCAGTAAAACCAGTTGAGTCTGGCCAACAGGACAAGTGTACCCCCAGTGTGAACTAAAGCATAGGTTTCATTTGGGGTTTACTCCCAGGCTGGCCCTTTGATTTCTTGTAATCCCAAGTAAAGTGGCTGGATGACAAAAGCAGCCTGTAATGTTGCATCAGTGTTGTCCTTATACACAGTGAGCACTGAGGTGACTGTAGCATTGGGAAGTCTCTGGAGTGTTTTCTGGGAGGAGTAGGAAACTTTAATAATATATACTTCTTGTAAATATGAGAGGAATATGCATAATCAAAATAAGGCTTGGGGACATTGGTGCTGGAACAAGTGGAAGCAAACTAGCTAGGGAGAAATTTGGCAAGATTATTTAGAAGGGGATTCCCAGCACTTACAGTCTTACAGGCACTGTGGAAAAAGAAATCCTGTGCTAAGGTTGTCTGTAACAACAGGGGAGCAAAATGAATGACCTAAGAGGGCTCTTCTGATCTGATGTTAATTAGACAAAAAAAACCTTATTTTTGGCAAGTTTTAAGTAAAAAATTAACAACAGTCCACAAGAAAATAGTTGTGAGAAAACCTGATAGGCTTATATGGAGTCGAATTATAAAAGGTAGGTGATACCTCAGTTATGTTTATGTTTATTTCCAGATCAGTATTAGCAAAAGCTGATTTGTTGAGGTACATTAATGTTATTTTTAGCACTTAAAAAAGTTATTTTTAATGTTTGGGTTGGGTTGGGCTTTTTTTTCCAAAAAAATACTGCTGTTTTGGTTTCTGTCTTTAATTGTCCAAAGCTTTTATCCTTAGATTTCAGTATATTCAGCTTCTTCAGGTTTTATGAAACATAAGTCGGTATACAAGGAAGGGTTTGGTTTTGTTTTTCTGGAAGTGCTCAAAGCCCTTTCTTAGCCGGTGGTTAGGGTCTGGCTCTTCTGCCCTCTGCCTGATGGTGCACAGATGGGAGGGTGTTTGCCCTCACACTGAAAATGGCCTTCCCTTAAAGATGGATCTGCTGGCAGTGGTTCTCTCAGACTGGCAGGTTAGCAGCCTACCTACAACTTCTGCCCTTCAGTTAAGTATCTGAGAGGCAGAAAGGGGGTGAATTCCCTCTCATGCCAGGAGGTTTTTGCAAACTGCCATGAAGATGGCTCTTCCCATTGTCGTGGGTTGAGCCTGAGGAGCAGGCTTTGGGGGAAGGAAATGGTCTGTTTCCTGTAGGTATTTATTATTGCTGTATTTAAAATAACCTCTTTTTCTCAGAGGTTACTGTAATTCCAGTGTAGTATGTGCTGCTGTGGTGTCATAACACTTCAAACAGTGACATTAGCCGTAGTTAGATATGTGCATACTTCCATATGCAAAAGTCTCTTTGGCTAAAGGCAAAAGGAATTAAATTGTGAATAATGTGCTTTAATCTTTGAATTTCTGTTTTATTTTAGTAATGAAAGGACTGGTCATCTTTTATATTACACTGCGGTTCTAACTCTGAATATTTAATACAACATTTGTCAGAGTATGTGAGAAATGCTTGAGCATAAATGCAAAAAAGGTACTTCAGAAGAGTTACTTCTGATTCCTTTTCCATAGTCTCAAAAGTTCAGACAGGTAAGTGCTGGTTTCTGTACTGTTGAGTACAGACAAGTGCTAGCTTTCAATATAGTGACAATCTAGCTAAAGATTCCAAAGTACTTATTTGAACTCTAACAGTTGTAATAATTATAAATTTTAACCACAGAACCTAGTGCTGGATCTGCAACTCTGATTTTTCTTTAATGCACAATCTATTCCCCTGACTTCAGACTGATTTCTTCATTAGAATACTTGATCAATTTTTCTAATTACTGTTCCCAGAAGCCACGTACCACCATTATGTTCACTGTGATTTTACAGAAAAATTGTCATTAATGATAAACAGCTTCTTAAAAAGTCATTGCTTGCTATTTATCATAATATTTAATTCTGTCACTGATTGATAGATGGACAGAAGAACATTAATTTCTTGACATTACAGTAACTGCATGGAGCACAAGCTTTCAAAACCGGGATAAATTGAAATCTAGTCTTTAGGAAGTGGAGTAAGCACACTGAATTCCCAGCACCCTCAGCTCTTGTGAAAAATCCAGCTTTTGCTCAAATGCTTGGATATTGACTCATGATATTTGAGGCTCCTCATCTCAAAAATCTTCTTCTGAGTTTTTCTGTTTCTCTAGCATTTGCTTCATTTTTGGAGGATTTGTTTTTGTTTTTTTTTTTTCTTTTGGATATTGACAGCACTTTTATGTTAGTCCTAAATGTTGTATGGTAGAAAGGCAATTTTCTCTATTTCCAACCATTTGACTCAAAACTGGTAAAATAATGGCAGCAGTAAAAAACTACCTGGGAATCTCTGTAGGTAGCACAATGATGCAGTAGTAAACTGAGCCGTGCTTTCAAAATACATGCATGGATTAGACCAGGGGTCCTCAAACTACGGCCCGCGGGCTGGATATGGCCCGCCAGGGTCCTCAGTCTGGCCCGTGGGTATTTACAGAACTCCCCCCCCCGCCTCCGCTGCTGCAACCGCGCCCCCGCCACCCCGTCCTCCTCCTCCTCCTCCGTGGCGGGCGAGAGGCACGGGCATCTCCTCTGCCAGGCAAGCTCAGTCAACAGCCTCTGGACTGCAAGGTCCAGCCAACTCGGGCAAATCGCCAGAGCCCCAGCGCGGCAAAGTTCCTTCAGTCCCTTCTGGCCACCCTTTCCAGACTGCGCGACCAGGCTAGGGAGGGGGGCGGTGGCATCAGCGAGGTGGGCGACTCCCCCATTGTTTTTTTCCAAACTATAGTCTGGCCCCCGACAGTGTCTGAGGGACAGTGAACCGGCCCCCTGTTTAAAAAGTTTGAGGACCACTGGATTAGACTGATAAAATGGTAGGATTTTATTTTTGAATGTACTGTAATTAGGTCGTGCGCTTTTATCTGTGAAATATGTGGAAAAGGGATGAGTGTATGAATGGCAATATACAAGAATATACTGAATTAAGGAAATTACTATGGACATATTTCATAAACAGCACTGTCTGTAGCTGTGATCTCCAGCACTAGTTTTCATCGCAGGTGTCAGTACCTGAAGGATGCTATACATCTGGGAAATCCTTCTTGTGGTTGTGGGAAAGGTGAGAAGACTCTGATGTGGCTTCAGTGCTGGGAGGGAGAGGAGGGAAGATACAGGGCTGCTGGCCTTCCAGATGGAAGGAGGTGATCAAGAGATGAATCACCTACACTTCAATGTCTCCTCATGCTGGCACAGCTGGAAGGAAATGTAAAATATTTGCACCAGATGACAAATACTCCAAATTAAGGACTGGCCATAATCTGAGGACTAAGGTTGTACTTAATTATTTCCTAGGGGCAGTGGTGATGCAGTACTTGCCAGAGCTGTAGCCATCTGGACTTCTGAAGGGAGAATCGTGGTTTTACTGTGATTGTAGATAACGTATGAAATAAGACTCTCAGTATAGTTTTCAGATGGATAAAAAAAGTTAGGTAATCTCTGAAGACACTAACTGTAACACTGTGTAAGTAAGGTGTTTTATTTGTTTCCAGTGTGCTTGCTATAGTCAAACGAGATCTCACAATATAGCCTGGTAGTCACGCTGTTTTTGTAAGCTGATAGGACATTCACATAAACATATACACATAAACTGTAAATCAAAATTACCGCAGACTGTTGCAAGGTCATGTTGTCTTAACAGGAAAAGAAGTCCCCCAAGAGCTTCCATCTTGGTGGAAGGTTACGATCAGCAATTTTAAACAACAGACTTCAGTTTTGAACTTTCCTGCGTTATGGGCTGTGACCAGTAATGAACTAAAAGGCAAGCACATCCCCGTTGGATAGACTCAGTCATTTTCAAAGGGGTTATAAATACTGAGGTGCACTAACAACCACACACACTCTTTATTTCATGCTGGCATGTAAAGTTCAGTGAGTAACAAAGCAAAAGTTGTTGTTTTAAATCTGTTGCCAAGCAGTAGGTTTGCTCCTAGCGACCAATGTTTTGCAGCAGGGGAAGCAATCGGATACCTTAGGGGGGATATGTTAGCACTGGGGGAAGGGCAAAGACACCACAGGCTGGGGCCGGGATCTTGTTCAGCGGTCATGCGTAGCACACAGCTCGGTTTCTGGGTGTGCTGGGCATCAGGGAAGGGAAGGGAAGTGAAGGGGACAAGGCAGGAAGGGACATGTAGAACTGGCAATGTTTAGGGGAAAAAAAATCCATACAGAGATCCTAGGAAGTTTTATTCTGAGCTTACTTGAAGCAACACAGTTTTTATTATTCAAAAGTATTGCATTATTAAAGAAAACAAGACAAGTAGTTTTCTTTCTGCATTTTGGAAACAAATTACTTATACATTGCAGTTTCTTTTCCAATTAAAAAGTATTAATTTATTTTACAGAAAATTAGCTTTCTTTGTAAGTGGTTGTGGTCAGTCCAGTTGTTTTTATAGCTTATAACATGGACACCCTTCAAAATCCCTCCATTAAAATGCATCTGTGTCTGTCACTGCAGACATAGAACTATGTTTATTCATTGTTTTTCTGATGGAATGGCTTGTTTTGAACTGATGCACCACGTCAATTTTTTCACACTTCTATAAAATACTTATAATGACTAAATGTGCAACTGATTTTGGTACATGACTTCGAAAGGAGGAGTTAATAAATGATTTCTTGTGCAAAGTCATACTTCCTTTACATGGACATGTTTCAGCACAAATTTATCAGCTAAAAGGAAAATAGGAGAGCATAGTATATAAATAATGTGCTATTTCACTCTACGTAAGTGTAAAATATTTATTATAGAATATATTTTAAATGTGTATTTTTATCACAGATGATGGGAAATATCAGCTGCAGAATTTTACTTATTTTTCCATATATCATGACAAATCCTTTTCATTTTGCCTTGCTAACACTTCTTCTGTTTCATTATTATAACACTGTCAAGTCTCTGGTAAACCTTCAAGTTTGATAGATTTGTTTGAAAATAGCAACCACCTTAACACATGCAAAATAGGCTGAAAAAACAGCATGTAACAAGGGGCAGTTTTGTGATGCTAAAATTACAGTGCATATGGATTTGCAATGCATACATTGCATATTAAGTTTAGTAACTGTTTATGGTCATAATCCTCAATTTTCAAGTTTTTTAGATTAGATGGGATGTTTCTATCCTGTCTTTCTGCATACCACAGCTGAAAGTTGATTCTCTCTTAGGCAGTCTGGGATTTATTTTTTTATAAAACAGCGAGCTGGGAAAATTACTGGGAATTTGGATGTAGTGAGTTCTTTAGACCTTTTATTGTAACTTAAAAAAAAAAAGTCTTTATTTTCCACATTTGTATAGCTCTATATGTGAAAAGCTCAAGTGGTGTTTCTTTTGACATTGAAAACTGTTTTCCAGGAGAGGTGGATAAGTAGTCAGACAGTTAAACCTTAAGAAAACCTTGAGCTATCTTGAGCAGAAATTTTTAGTCACATTGAAGAAGCCACAGTGATCTTTGTAGAGTTACCTTTGGGTTTGGTTTGTTTTGGTTGATTGGGTTGGGTTTGGGTTTTTTTGAGTTATTGCAAATCTTGTTTAGCACTTCGACATAAAGCTCTGGTTTGGTGAGACATAAGATGGGTTATAACTATGGCTTTAATTTTTTAAAAGTTCATCCTATGGACAAAATTGAATATTAGCTTCTCATTTGCCCAAAAGCAAGTAAAAGTGACCTTACTAGTCCTCTAAATGGCTAGTTTTTATCATGTTTTCAGAATCAGAAATTAGTTATTTACATAGTTTTCTACTTATGTTCCATGTTTATTTTTCGAGACATCTTTTCCATTGACTGTTTGTTTAATCATTATGACAGGTTAATTTCAGAAGAGGGGAAGCTTGTTTGCAGAAAGATACCTTTGCAGTTAAAAATACACTACATGCTTGTCTAAGTAATTATGGCTTTATACAATTGCTTATGGTATTATGTTGTTCAGATTCTGAGTGATGATATTTTATTAATAAATAATGGTACATTTGCTAACTAAGGGCTTTACTTGGAAACTGTGTAAAGCTACATTTGGAAATTAGAATTAATTTGAATGTTGTCCTTTTTGAAAATGCTTATGTTAAGGATATTTTTCATTAGCAAATATGTTGAACTGCAAGAGGAAAAACAGCACTGCCAAAATATAATTTTGACATGTCCAGAAGAATATCAAAATACAATTCTGGCTTATTGAAGAAGCTATTGATTGTAATTATTTATTCTGTTGTACTATCACCATAAACCAAATTTTAAAGGTATCTTGTTTATCTATGGTACAGACTTACATGTAATGACATACGGGAAGTTATTTAGGTGGAATAAGGATTTAGCTCCTGTTGAAGTAAGTGCTGATTAAACATCTTGTCTCACCTGCATTTGAAAACTCCATTATGCTTCTTTGTGTCCTCAAAAGCCTGTGAATATAGTGTGGGATTTGTTGGTTGGTTCATTGCTTTAAAAAGGTCTTAAGGATTTGAAGATTTCAGAATCTATTCATTTTGTCATGCTAGTTTTCATCTTTTTTCAGAAAGTAATAAATAAAATTTGTACTGGGCTGCAAAATGAAGAAGCCCACACACATTAGAGGCTTTTATAATGGTGTTAGAATCAAATGTCATAAATTTATTGATCTTCCATATGAAAGAGCTAGTGAAAGAGATACAATAGCAGGAAAGTTCCTGTTTTCTCCTAGCAGGATGCCAACAGTGCTCTTAAACACCTCTGTCAAGTACTGCAGCATTTTAAAATGTGTGAAGGAAAAGTAGATTGCCTTAGATTTGTGTAATTCCTTAGGAGCTTACTGTTTTCATTGTCTTTGGTAGAATGGGTGTTTGCCTACTAATTTTTTTTATTATTTACTCAAATGATTATATAGCAGTTTTTCTAATTGATTCAAATTCCAATATCTCTATAATAATTATCTTTATAAAAGTTTATGTGCCTTTTTATAAAGAAGATGAAGTGAGAAGGCATTCTGTTTAGGTCAGTGGTCCTCAAACTTTTTAAACAGGGGGCCGGTTCACTGTCCCTCAGACACTGTCGGGGGCCGGATTATAGTTGG
>JAVSBS010028436.1:0-17087 GCA_033124195.1 Coracias cyanogaster | reverse complement strand
GAGTCTGAGTTGTAACAAAAGGGTCAGCTGGAACCTTAAACCCAAGTGAGTGGAGTATATTGCTATTGATTTTTTTTTTCTTTTTAATGTTGCCTACTTATTGCATCATATATTGAAACCTGTGCTAGAGAGGCAAGACTTGGAGCTTTACTGGCTCTAGGCTGGAGCCATTCACTAGTGCTGTGATGTCTTGTAGCCACTGCTAAGAAGCATCTGAGGTACTTGATGGTCACAAGTTTTGCAGTTCCGATTGCTGCTACTTTTTTTTAATAGATATGTTTTTCATGCCCTATAGCTAAAACCTATGCTTAGTATGTTGAAAGATGACTGATCAACAAGAAATATTTGATGTGTGTAGAAGGAAGGGAATTTCATAACTTCACAAGTGTTTTAACTTGTGCAGAGTAAGTTTGTGTAGAGAATTGGAATGTCCTATATCCACTGATCCTGCATTTTCAGATCTTCCTTTTAGATGTATTAAGAACATAAGCTACAAGGAATGTTTCATCTTGGTTGTTTTAACACTTGTAAAAGTAATATATGTGTGTATATATTTTAAAGCCTCTCTAAAATTTTAAATGACAAATTAGCTGTGTGGCTATTTAATGTGGGTATTTCAATTCTTTGAGTTCATTCCTTCCTGGCTGTTTCTTATATTGGGGCAGGGAGGGAAGCAAAAGCAGGCAGCCAGCCACTTTTTTCTGTCACTGTGGTGTTTCACCTTTTTACTCAAAGGCAACAACAAAACAACCCAAAACAAAAAAACCCCAACACTGTACTACTGAGCAAAACAATTTTCAGTCTTCATGCAAAACTTACATGTGCTAGTAAAAGGCATTGCTTGTTCAGTAGTTCAGAAGAGCCCAAACCCCTTTACTGAAGCGAAAATAATATGGCTGCTCAGTTAAGTGACTGTACTTAACTCTCTGATGCATTGACTGACAGATGTGCCTAACGCATTCACACTGCAAAAGAGCTGCTTCATCCAGTTTCCTTTTAAATGCCATCAAATTGACAGGAAAAAAAGTAGAATCATGCGACTCGATTGCTTAGCGACTGTATAAGCCTTCAGTATCGGTTTGTAATGGGAAAATAAGTGGCTTGCAGGGCTAGAAGCAGCAACCCGTGCCCTGGATGCAGGGACAAGCTTCTGTGTAAGTTGAGTCAGGATTTTGTTTGTTTTTGGTTTTGTTAGGTTTTTTTGCACTTTGACTGAAAAAGGTCTTTAATTGTCAGCTCTCATTTAATTTTACACTTCTTAGTACTATATCTGGATGGTTGCAGAGGTGCTCGTAGGTGCAATTGGAAGGTACAGTTTCACATTGCACCGAGCTGCATTACAGATGTGATGTGGTTACATCTGGTGTAACTTCATGCGTCCATTGAGGTTGTTGCTGCTTCCAGTGGTGGTGTTTGGTTCCTTCTTCCCTCCCTCGTGTCAGAGCAGTGTTGCACACTGCTGTGTGCGTCCATCCAGCCAGTACAAAAGGAAACCTACTCTTTTGGAGTATATTGCTCTCTTACTGGGTGAGTTTACTAATTCACACCTCTCGGTGGCTGCCCACTGGAGAGCTGGCAGCAGCCCAGCGGGTGTAGGTGTAATGTGAAATTGCGTTCTGTGGGTGGGGCTCCCTGGCAGTGTAAGCAAACCCTTACCAAGGCAAGGGCAGCCTTGCAGCCTGTCTGTCTCGGGCTTTGTGCTCCTGCCACATACTATATGCTCCACCGTGTACCTTGTGCTTGGGAGACCTGTGTTTGGAGAACCCCACCAGGAGAGAAAAAGCAGAACTTCCTGCGTAGTGTCAGTTTTCAGCGGAGTCTTTGTTCTTTTTCTCAACTCTTTGTTCTGAGTTTCTGCCTTTTTTGCATAAAGTGTTATGCTGGCATAAAGGGAGGTGATGGGGTCAAACCCGATGATGAGAGAGCAGGATCTCGGCAAATCCAAAGTATTCCGGTTGTCGTTCCCTTAGTACTGCAGGTTGAATTAGATAATGTTAGATC
Organism: Coracias cyanogaster; assembly: GCA_033124195.1. Classification (NCBI taxonomy): domain Eukaryota; kingdom Metazoa; phylum Chordata; class Aves; order Coraciiformes; family Coraciidae; genus Coracias; species Coracias cyanogaster. The sequence goes on along the minus strand of JAVSBS010028436.1, from coordinate 15,086 downwards.
ACTTAAATGTGACCAAGCATTAAAACTTGGAACTCATAGTGATCTTCTGTAGATGTTGGGCTAAACAGTACTCCTGTGCTTAAGATTAATCCCAATTTTTGCTACTCTATCCCCTCCCCCCTTATGTTGCTCTTTCCTTCAGTAATGAGATACAAATGCTCCCTCTCAACTTGATAAGCATGTCCCTCTTGAGTAAGGTCATCAACTGCTGCAGTTGCTAGGATACTCGGCTGGTGACTTCGGGTTTAGCAAGAAAAAAGCTTCAAGAATGTGCTGAACAAGTAAGGAGCACAAGGACCCTTGTAAAAGGAAAGGGATGTTGGAGACCATATGAAGGCAAAGGGGATGTCAGGGAAGAAGAAAAAGTTGTGGGAGGAAAAAAAGAAAATATCCGTAAAGTTTTTTTGTCTGTGAGTTTTAGGTTTTCTTAGTTGTGTAACTGTTCCTGCTGATCTCAGTGAATTGTGGTTGGGAATGAAATGAAGCGCGTGCTGTGTATTTGCAGGTTAGAGGTTATTTGTAGTTCTGTTTGAGTCTTAAAGTTAAGAATTTTTTTATTAGATTGGATGAGTGACTTCTAACTTAATTGTGCAGTACATTTTAAACTGGAGCATGGGCATGCAACACTCCATGAATTAGAGCTAGTTATTAATTTAATACTGTATGAGGACATCCAGACTGAAAGAGCGTGGGGTGGTGTGTTTTTTTGTCCGTCTCTGAAGAAGTATGCTTAACCTATTTCTTGTTACTTCAGGTTGTTTGTTCTGTTTTCTTGTGTGATTTGACAAAGGATTTGTGGATTCAGACAAACTCTGGTAGTTGTTACTTAATGGTACTTAAGTTACTTAATGGTTATTGTTGACCTGATGTATTTTGTCAGATTTTTCAGGCTGGGCTAATGCAGGATTGCTTCAGCTTTGGCTCATGTTCAAAGCAGATGCCTTTAAGGTGATGTTGGTGGTATTCTAAAGGGGAGTAGGTCTTTTTGGGCTGTTCCATAGAAATTGTGAGTTTAGAGGGTCAAAACTTCCCTTTTGGGAACTCGTCGTATTTGAGTGTTTGCTGAAAACCACGTTTCTTTTGTGAGTCTGGGGAGCAGACATTAGGAAGGAATATAAGACTTAGTAGTGGAGGCCTTGTCAATTGTGGAAGCAGATGAAAAAAACAAAACCAAAAAGCCAGGAATAGGCAGGGAGAAAAGTAAATCCATGATTGGAAGAGATAATGTCACGCTGGTACTTTAAGGGTGAGTATAATGGGGAGACTTCGCCCAGTAAATATGCCTCAGGAAAGTGGTGCATCCCTCCCAGTTGCTGACAGGAAGTATGGAAATACAAACCTAGTGTTTTGAGAGCCAGTAGCAGGAGGTTTGACTATCCAGGTGGTCTTTGCCAGGCTTATTCTGACATTCAGGGGTTTTTTCCCCCCATATTTTGCTTTAAGTGCTCCTGGTGTTTCATCAGCCTCCTCTTTGGAGCTTATGGCAGAACCTTTCTCCATGCACATAAGACTTTTAGCAGCATCACCTGTGGAAAAAGTGTCCTAAACACTTAACCAGACCAGAGCTCTGAGGGTTTGGTCACTGAGCTTCACCGTGCTATTAGTAAGTCAGCTGAGATGAAATGTGAGAAGACAGGGAGGGACATCGTGCCTCTACTAACATTAAGTGTCCGTATAAAACTCAGTCTTTTTTTCTCCAGAAAGTACTTTGTAGATTTAGTTTCCTGAAATATTTTTATATTTAGTTGGGGTCTAAATGGACTAGGAAGGAGGAGACAGTGTTTGTAGCAAGGACTGGGAGACATATCTCTTATTTCCTACGTGAGTGCTTTTATTCCTGGATTGTCTTTGCTTTCTCTCACTCCACAAACTGTTTCTTTGCTGTATAGCAGAAGGGCTTCGTTAAGATCTGTGGCTTTGATTAGCTTAGAGAGCACTGTCCGGGGAGGTGTGAAGTGCAGATGCGAAGGTCTTTGGCCTGAATGTTAAATCTCTGTCTTCGGGAATTAATCTGTGTTCTCCCTAATGGACTTGGACTACTATAGGGAGGCAAGTTTTTGTCTTCTCTATACCCTTTTGGAACTGGGCCTTTCTGAGGTTTAAGTAGAGGGATATGAAGTATGTTAATGCCAATAGCTTTGGAAATGTTAGATTCTGCTTGGTGCTTTTACTAAGATGGTGTGGGTTTGGTTGTTCTTTGTTGTTTTGCTTTTTTTACCGCTTACTGTGAACTGTGCTTTCTATTGAATTTGTATTGTAGCATTGTATGATAACCACAGCTAGTGTCAAGCATGGGAAAAATGTGGTCTGTGAAGCATATTAAACATTAACTGTTTAACACTTTTGATACGAGCAGGACACTACTTTGTTAGAAAAAGCTTTGTGATTTGCCTTTATAAGCAGTGGATTGTCCTAAAAATCTGAATTCTCTGCAGAGTTCTACAATTATTACATACTAAAACCAAACCTGCTTTTTAGATACATATCCACAATAGATTCAGGTGCAGTAATACTGTGCTATTTTTTTTCTTGTTTTATTCACTGCTGCATGATTATCTGGCTTTTGATAGTTCATTGCCTGTTGCTTGCCATTCCTTTCCCTCATCTCTTGCTTAATCTTACCTTGGGTGAGGTTGCTGTGAAGGTCAAATGTTCTTTAGTACCTAGGTGCCCAACTAAATTAATAGGATGTGTATTGAGCTAATATGTATTTTGGATTCTGTCCTGAAACATTTGTTGAGAATATCTGTGTACTTTGGCTGTAAGAGAGTTTAGAGTTTCACTCTCACATTAAAAGTCCCCAAGTCTGTTGAATTTTCTTTCTAAAGGGACGGCAACTAATTTTTCTTTTATCCTTCCCTTAAACTTCTGTTTTTCTTCTTTGTTGCCAGTGTTCCTTTAATGTTTACTAAATCAAAAAGGACTTAGTGACCTTTTTTTGTATTGTTCCATGCCATGTGTCCCATGGAAAAATTGCGAAGTTGAGAAAATAACTAGAGCTGGCTGAAAAACTGGAGTTGACTCTTTTCCCTTAACTGTGTCCCTCAGGTTGCTCAGCCTGAATTTCTGAAGCCTGACATTAACTTCTACAGAAACTAAAGTGTGATTAACTCTGCCTTAATCTGTGATAGACCTCATCAGGACCAGGGACATGATGTTTTCAGGATCTTTTGCAGTATGATGATGCTTGCCACAAGTTGTAGGGTTTATGACACCTGGAAAGTTAGATGCACCAAAGCTGCTTAGCATTTGGGACCCGAGTTCTTGGAAGCTATGGCTTTAACAGGGTCTTGCTGTTGTTGTTGGACGTAAAATGCTGGAAACTGAGAACCCAAATCGGAAGGTAGGCTTTTTTGACCTGTGGGGGTCTCACTGGTAAAGCTACTGTTCAGTTTATCGTGCAGTCAGTTATGATAAAGCGTGGCAAAACAGCACAAGGGAACTCTGCAGCGCGTGGCCGTCTTGACTGTGCTGATGTGACTCAGCTCCCCAGTACTTAAATGACTAATGTTAAGTGTTCTTCTCCTTTTATTTTTGCAAAGGCAACTTTATTCTAGTTACTGTGTTAGCAGGACTCTGCCCTGCAAAGGCTTGTTTTGGCATCACTTGAGGATACTGAAGTTTTGTGTATTGAGGAAGCAGGAGAAGATTGTGAGATGGTAGCTTCTTGTGTAGGTTTCAGCCACGAAGGAAATTTAGGTTTGTCTTACATTGTGTCAGTCAGTAAACACTGGGAAGTCTCAGCTCAGCCTCAGTGTGTACCTACCTTAGTGTGTACGCCTTACTTATCAAGGGTGTAAGTTTGACTCCCTCACTTCTACAGAGCCTTATTTCAGGAATGTGATTTTGAACTAAGACATTGTAGAACTGCTGTCTGAGTGGAGGTGGGAAAGGGGTGACTCGGGGAACTTTGCTTTATCATATCATTACAGGTATCTGAAAAAAGTAGGAGAATAACTGTGGGTGAGAGGTAATCTGTATTGGAAAGAAGAGTCTAAGATGAAGCATCTCTTAAATTAACTTTATAGCTCGTACCTCTCAAAGCACTAACATGAGTTTCTGGTTGTCATTATTTACTTAATGCCTCATTCTGTGAAGAAAAGCATTTATGTATTTACAGCAATTCCTTGCTTACAAGCAGGTATTGGCAAACAAGATGGATTTTGGAGACCCTGCTAGTAAAGTTGAAGTGCTGTGCAACTGCAGATTGCAGGTGGATCATGTATGGATTTAAGTACAGCAACATCTCTGAACTGAACTCCTACCCCATGTCAAAGCACTCTGTGCCGTTGTGCTTCTTAGTGCCTGCCATTTCAGACATCAGTTTGAACCTGTTGGCAGTCCTGCCTTCATGGTGCTTTCTCTCTACTCCTGCCCCTTGGTGTATGTCAGCTGCCAAACTTCCTGCTGTTTCAGATGACTCTGTTCCTCCCCTGTTACCATTTAGGGAGTGACTGTGTCTATTGGGTTATGTCACACTTCTGTAACATAGTGCTAGCTGATGCCAGAAACATTCAAGCCAAGTTAGCATTCACACTTAAGTTTGTGTAAGCCAGCAATCCAGAATTTCAGTGTATCTCAAACTTGTAACTATCAAAATTTAAATAAAAACATACTAAATGTGTAATTCATCTAATTAAAGTTTGCATTCCATTATTTATTAGTATATATCACAGCTCTGCTTGTATCTGTTGGAATGCAGAAAGCTTTGCTCCATTTTAATTTTTTTTTTTGCCTGCTTTCTGAGTTGAAGATTCTTTTATACTAGATAACAATTTACATTTTCCCTAGATTATTCTTAGAGGTGTTAATAATGCAGTTTGCTAAGCTGTGTTCCACTTGGCTGGTATTTGAAGGTACGTCCAGATATTCGTAAGAAAATACAGTTTCTCTAAAAATGATGTACTAGTTTGCATCCCTTCAGAAATCATGTGAAAAACTTGTTCAGTCATGCGGATAGTTTGGAATACCCTTTAGGGTCAGTTTCCCAGAGTAAGAGTATTTAATTTCAGTAAGAGTATTGTATTCCACATTAAGAAACTTAAATCTGAATGCTCAGAATCTGTAACATGTGTTGACCTCTTACCTTCCTCTGATATAAACTCTTACATGGGATAATACTTATCCTGCATCAAGGAATGATACTTGTCTTTTCTCACCCAGTCACAAAGGTTCATTTTTCTGTTTTCCCCAGCTGAATGTGGCAGGTGTTTTCCTTACAAGGTACTTGGAGAACAATATACGTGCATTTGGACTAATTGCATTTCTATGTTGATTGTTTTCGGTTGTTTTTTTGAGAATCTGTTGCATGTTCTGGAGTCTAAGCTTTGCAGTGATTTGTTTGCTGCAAATAAAATCAGGTATTTTAACACTAAGTATCTTAGAACAAGCAGGATAACTGGCTTGAGGAACCCTCATCTTTCTGATGTGTTAAAACAAGTCTGAAGAAGGTCTGAAATTTTATCCATGAAAGCCTGCTAACTGAAACAAATACAGATCTTCACCCAGCTTGATAAAATAAATGTCTGCCTCTGACATTCTAGCAGTTAGATGCCATAGCTGATCTACTCATGTTTTGAGGAACATACTAGGGAAGTGAAAATAAATTTAGTCTTCCTGATTTGAGTGGAAACTGAAGGAGCTGAGGCTTGAGGAAAGCTTGGAGAAAAAGTCATGTTGTCACTATGTGTTGTCAATATGTGCATCAGCGTAATATAGATCTTCAATACAGTTACAGAATTGTTTGTGTTCAGTGTGACCTCAGTCATCCAGCCTTCTGCTCCAAGCAGTCAACACTGAGTACTTTGGTCTTGTCTGTGTCAGCTGTCACTAGATAACCTGTCCTGTTTTCCTTTTTGATTCTCTGCTGCTCATGTACTAGTAGAAGCTTTTCATGTCACAAGGAAGTCCAGTGTTCCTTTCAGCCTTGGTTGTTTTGACTTCCCTAGCAGGGATGCTACATACCTGGGTGATGTTTTTGTATTCCTCCCATGATAAACTTCTCATTTCCTCCTTTTTAGGCCAAACTGCTGATTGATCTGCTCATTTTCCTGAGTGGTGGGATTTCATGTGGTTAGAAGCAGTTGTTCTTAAATATGCATCAGCTTTCTTGACCTCTTTTTCCTTTCAGAGCTGGATCCCACAGAATTCGGCCTACTGAGCAAGTCAGCCTGCCCTTCTGAAATGCAGGGTCTGTACTGGATGTGCCTTCCTCACTCCTCTCAGAATTTTAAACTCCCCCTATTTAATGTTCGCTACAGCAAAGGCTGCCGTTGATCCCATACTTTTTTTTTTTGGAAGCAATTCCAAGAAAGTATCAAATGTGTGGAACTATTTAGCATCTGTTTTTAACCTGAAGTCTTCCAGAAACCCCCTAGAATTTTTTGTTTCCTGCTATGTTGCTCTTCCAGTAGATGTCAGGGAGGTTGTGTCCCACAACCAGTCTGATTTTTAGACACTTTCTGGAATTGCTGAAGTAGACTTAATCTGCTTTATCTAAAACAGGTCCTTTGTAACAAACTTTGGGATCTTGCCCGTATAAACCTCTCCTTTAATCCTAACCCACAAACTCTCAACCAGCCTGTTGTCCAGCATGTAGAACAGATTTCTGTGTTCCGGCTGATCCATCAGGTAGCTAGTTCCTAGCTGATCCACCTCCTGTTCTTCCTTGCTGGCTTTCTTGCTTGTGTGCATCCACGACAAAACTCCAGTCGTGTGAGCTATCCCACATCTCAGTTATGCCCATGTCTTAGTTCTGTGTACAGTTACTTGAGGTGATTCCCTTTTTCAACATGTTTTATCCTTGCTGAAGTCTCTCCTTCTCTCACCAACCTGTCCCATTGTGAGAGCTGGTTTGAAGATGGATGGCCGGCATTGTCTCAACCTTGTTGTCTGGAATGCTCTGCCCATGCTGTACCTCCAGTTAAACTGCAATGTTCCCCTCTGAAGAACTGATATGCGAAACTTGGCCAATGTTTTGGACTAATGTTGTAACTCACCCTTCTGCACAAGCACCTGGGGCTGGGTCAAATAGAGGATATGGGACTTTTAGGGTGGGTGCTGAGGACTCTGAGGTGGTTGTGGGACCACCTGAGGCCCCCTAGAGATGATACTGGGCATGCGCAACAGTGCCACCCGCAAAGGAGGAGTTAGGATAACGAGTTCCAAGAAAAATGTAGTTTTGGAGAAGAAGCAGAGTGACATATCATAAAAGTCAGCACTGAGGAATGAGAACCCTAAGGCTTTCCTACTGAAGATTGACAGGACTTGAAGATTGATTGGACCAGCAGGATTCTGCAGGATCCATGGTGGTAGTTACGCTCTCCTGCTCTATCTTTACATCCTTTCCTTCTTTATCCTTTTGTTGCACATGTCTATAGGCAGTTGTAAGGTGAATCTTTTGTAAACAATAAAATTTGATTGAAACTGACCCCTTTGGTGTATTTGCCTTAATTTTTGTACTTCAAGATTGCAATGAGAACCATCACAAGTCCTGAGCGGACTGTGACTTAACATGTCTGAATTACTCTCCTTAACTGCAGGCTTTCACTGTTCCCTGATAGGCCTCTCATTTAAAGTGCTTGTCACCGGATTGGATGAGGATGTTCCTAATCTACTTTGTCTAGTGGATCCCATCTCGTAACTTAGGAGCCCTCATTTCTCAGGGATTGTTGTAGCCATAAAAGTTAAAACACTGCCTGCAGTGCCAGTCCTGCAGTGAATTGTTTGCTTCCAGGATGTCTCCACAGCTCTTTTCCCCTTCATATGAAAGAGCAAGGAGAACAAATGTCACCTGGGGTCCCATGTCCTTCTTTGCCCCTGGATTTAAGTCACTCTTGATTTTGCTTCAGGTTTCCTTTTTTAATAACATGAGTGCCTATGTGAGTAGGTAATAGTAATAGGGAAAAAAAAAAGGCATCTGACAGATGTGTGCCTACTCTGCAGAAAGGAATCTCCAACTAGTATTACCTGCCACTCCCTCTTATTGCTAATGCTTAGTTCCAACCCAGCTACCTCTGACACCTACCTTAATGGAGATGCTTGCTGCTTCTGCGTGTCATTCTGATGTTAACAAAAAGAGACAGAAAGTGGAAAGTAGCTTTATACATTTCTGTTCTTAGCATAAGAAGAGACTGTGGAGCACTAGCATAATAAAAATGAGGTGTTGGGAGATGTACAGTAACAAAGGAATTGAGATTTATGAAAAGTCTCTGAGACTTAGAAGACTCGGATCAAAGTTTGGCTACCTCATGTCAGCTAATGTGTGCTGCAAGCTTCACAAGCAGGAATGATTGTGGAGAAGTTCATGTGCTTCATTTTCCATTGCCGTATTTATATAGTGCAGTCAGTGTGCATGAGCGTACGACTCTCACTTCAAAAGTTTCAATTTTTGTAACAATCTCCTATGGGGGATAAATTTCCAGCAAGTCACTTTAGGCTGTTGGGTTCTGCTTTTATTTGGCTTATGGTTACTAGGTTTTTTCATGTGTTTTGGATCTGGGAAAGAAGTGCTGTTGTAGAAGGTGAGACTGAACTGTTTGTGATTCGTGGCTTTTAAAGCAAACTGCCATGTGATGAGAGGACTGTTGGAGCCCAGTTTGCTAGGAGTGTGTCTCTGAAATGTAATACTTCCAGGTTTAACATCATTTTTCTTCCTTATTCCCAGTGTCTCTGTGTTCTGCTGTCTGAATGAGAAACAATTTGTGTAACGTCCACTTTGAAATTACTCACATGGAATTGTCCGGCAGTGAAGAGGCAAGATATCATTGAAGAATCTAATGCTTCTTAGCTTTGTCAGAACAAATGAGTAACTTCAGGGACTTCTGGTTGCACTGGACTGTTACTTCTGCATTTGTATTTGAAATGGTCAGAGGAGAAAAAATAATGGCAGAAGAGGGAGAGAAATAAAATGTTGATTGTACAAGTCCCATTTGTTTAGAAAATTAGTAAAAAAAATCAACATATGAATACTCATCTGTCTGGCTTGTTTTGACCATGTGTGTTCCAGCAGGTCTCAAATAAAAATGAGAGGGTTTATAGTTTTTAGTAGTACAGCTGTGTCGTAGCATCGTGAATTCTGTTACCTGCTGTGAAGAGGCAGATGTCATTGTGTTCCTCTTGCCTGAATTACTGCACCCAGCAGCTCTGCTCATGGGTAGGGGAAAGCAAATGTGTGTTCTGTGGTTATCTGTTGTGGAACTTCAAATGGCAGAGTAACTGTTGTTGGACATGCTGTCACAGAGCAGAATTAACTGCTTCCGTGATTAACTCCTACTTTAGAATGAGAGCTTTTGATTTCTCAGGTTATAAATTTGAGTCTTTTAAGGAAGTAACATCATAATGTATTTCATCGTCAGCCACTAAACTGTACTTGACATCTCATCTCACTTTTTTAATAGAGTAAAATGAAAATGCAGAAATGCAATTTGGAGATGAACTTGAGAATATTATATTACAGTTCCCTAATGAGGCAGTGGGAGGGAAGGGCACAGGAGATTATGGAAGTCACTGAAAAACAGATTAGGAATTTGCCTTCTTTGCTACTGTGCTTTATGGAAATGTCAATGTGCTCTGAATCTACCCATTTCTAGAGATGATGCCTGGCAGCAATATTGTCTTTGTTTATGAGAAGCTGACCAAACTTAATGATTGCACTGTAATATATTTTACTAGTGAAATGACCTTTTTAATACGCTTAAAATGGCTAGTTTAACACTTGGAAATCTGAAAGGACCCTTTAGAAGTAGGTAGAATCTGTGGCAAGTCAACCGATGTTCAGGGAGATCAGTATCATTTAGGAAATAGTATGAATTCAACCCAGTAGTGAAGAATTAGTTGCTTAGATATTTTTACTGTGGTCAAAAAAGAGGTGATACAAACCTGTTAGAATTATCTTTGAAAAAATGTACATGGGTTGATAGGAAACATTGCAACTAAATATCTTTTGTATGTTAAATTGATGTTTCTTGGGGTTTTTTGGTGTTGTGTTCTTTTAATTATTTATATCTGTAATGAAGGCGATGCCATGCAAAGTAATACCATGAATTGTAGGTATCCAACACTTGATGCAGAGCAAAATTTTAGTGAGGTAGAAGGATAACTGTTGCAGTCTGATCTACTGCATAAATGCACCACAGCTTCTCTGCTGTATGGAGAAGTATAAGTTAGAGCATAAATGCATTGTTTATAATAATTTTTAGTTTTATTTCTTCTGAGGCTGTGGTTCTATGGATGCACCAAAACAATCTTTGTTATTCACACTGGCCGCTCTTCTTGTGCCTTGCATGTCTTGTGGCTGTTGTAACATCTGTGTGACTCTCTAGCTATGATGGGCAGCAACCTACACACGTGAAAATCTGAGCTTGTCACCCAGCAAGGTGGACAAAATAGTGGATGTGCAAATGACTAAGCCATTTCCGTAATGAGCAAAGGGAGCTTTTCCCTTCCTGACTGCCATGTATGGGTCTATGCATTTGGTGAGGGAATTGTACATTTGCTGTAAAATAGGAGGAATCTTGCTTCAGGCCTTTGGAGTAAATCTGTTTGTGTCGCTATACAGATTCTTTCTTTTCTTGGGGCTGAATTGAGGGAAATTCATTGTTTGGAAACATGTTTTGCTTAGAGGCATGCAGATAAGGATTACACAGCCTCTTTTTAAGGAGTAAGTCAAGCAAAAAGGGTGAATAAATCTAAAAAAACTCATTGAGATTTTTGGAAAGGATTAATTTACCTGCTCCCTGTAGAAGGAAGAGCCCTTACACCTTAAGGTAGAGTAACTTGACTTGATCTAACCCAGGACTTCACAACAATTCTGTCCATCCTGGTGGACTTCATCACTGTTCCATCCTTTCATTTTACGCTGAGAGGGTAGTGGTAAGGTGCCTAATAACTTGAAAAACCTGCTGCTGAAAATTTTTGTTTTAGCTTTGTGTAGGACTTGGCTTGTACAAAAGTTTGTATGGTTTGAAAGATGTAACTGCCTGTTGGAAATGACGAATGAACAGTACATGACTTTGCATTGTATTTACTAACGTGCTGTATAGGATCTCTTAAGCAGTGACAAGTTTGACTAGTGGCATGATTTCCATATAGCAGAAAAGTGTATAATGGATTTGAATACATAATTGAATGCTTATGGTGAAAGTGGCATGTGAAGTGTTTTTAAAACAAAATGTTTTTATAGGTCTAACAAGGAGCCTAAGGATAACTTCAAGTGAAACATTGTTTGAAACAGCACAAGGAGAGAAAGTTACGTTGCCGTGTACTTTTGAACTCTCGGAAAGAGATGAAGGCCCACTAGATATTGAGTGGGTATTGATACCAGCAGATAATCAAAAGAAGGAACAAATAGTAAGTAACTTTTTTTTTTAACAGTATTAATTCAGTTGTTCAAATAGGTCAATGTATGAATTTTGTTACTGACTTTTTAAACTTCCACCTTTTCAGGTTGGCTTGCTTGTGATCTTAAATCACTTTGAAGCACCAGTCATATGAAATGTAGTGGAAGTTTTGGAATAGCAGATTAAGTATGAAATGTCAAGAAATTTCTTGCTCTAATCTCATTTTCTAAAGAAGGACTCTCAAATTAAATAGGCTTCTGTTCCAGAAAACAAACTATGCTTTTGTACCTGCATTATTTTCCTGATTGAAAACTGATTTATGAGGGTTTAATTTTTAAAATGTTAACTCTTTGTTCTTAACTTTTCCCTTTCTTTGAAAGCCTTATCAATAAGATGACTTCTTTGGTAGACAGGTTTTACAGAATGAAATTAGAGCAATTTTAAACAGTTTTCTTTCAGATGGAAGTGAATACTGACATACTGCTACTTGGGCAGCTGTTTGATTGGAGTGTTCATTAGAGTGCTGTGTGTGGTGATATTTTAAAGATTGAGATAGCAAACTATGTAATACTTCTGGGAGTATTTAAAACAGTAGAAAGAAGTTGTCAAGAATATGAACATAGCAAATTACTTTGAACATTTACATGCCAAGTGGATTTCTGAATAATATTTCTCTTTTTATAGCTAATTATGTATGCTGTAGACAGGATTTATAATAATTATTATGCTGCTATGACTGGGCGGATGCAGTTTACTAGTCCTGATCCCAGATCTGGTGATGGTTCGTTGGATATCCTGAATTTAAAGTCAGAAGACACTGGCACATACCAGTGCAAAGTGAAGAAGGCTCCTGGAGTTCAAAGCAAAAAAATACAGTTGACTGTACTTGGTAAGTGAATGTTTTTCTTGACTTTTCAGTGTTTTTTTTAATGTGTTTATTCCATCCTATCTTTGATGTCTAAAACAAACTTATTGTGGGCAAAGTCATACTGAATTTGTAATGATTATTGAGTTTTTGGGAGGGGTGGTGGTCATTCTGCTCTGGGGGATGAAGAGAACAATGTTCAGAATAATGAGCATTTAAAAAATTTCTACGGCTGGCTTGTATTTCATAGAAAACCCTTCCATGCGTAGAAACTGTTGCACAAGCTTTGTCTTTAGCAAAATGGCCTGACCTAGTAGAACACAACTAGTAAGCATTTTGATTGTGACATACTAATTCAGTGATACTTTGTTTATTAGTAAAGCCAGCAAGAACTAAATGTTCCATTGAAGGATCACAGGAGATTGGAAAAGATGTTACCTTGAAATGTGCATCACAAGAAGGATCCCCGCTTTTGTCTTATGACTGGAGGAGAGTATCTGGCACCCAGGAACTTCCTGCCACTTCTGTGCTGAGTACTGTCAAAGTTTATTTATTACTCTGAATTATTTAAGAAAGATTTCATTTGTATTTTTGGCTTATCTTGACTTGTGAGCATCTCATGCTTAATATTAGTATAGAGCAGTTAAGTGTCACTTGGGCCCTCTCACACCAGGTCATAACTTTGAAACAAGTTGGGGTTTATTTTTTTTTCTATTATTCATACTGGGAAATGTTTCAGGCTTTAATTTGGCAATCTTACCCCACTAGGCCACAGTCATGCTCACCCACACTAGAGTGGTGTGAGTTCTTGTGCCTGATGATGTTTTTGTGCTCAAGTGGACAGTAGGGAAGAGTCAGAAGAGTGTCTAGACCAGTGATTAGAGCTGCCTTCAGGGAAGTGGAGATAAAAGCTTGAATTTAATTAGAGATTGAACTGAGGTCTTTGCTTCCTGACCAAGTGACAGAACCTCTTGCTTAAAAAGGGGTACACGTCTTTAGAAGAAAAGTTGCCAAGAGTAAAAGAGAAGAGAAGACTTATTGATCTACAGGAAAGAGTGATGTATTTTGAACTTTGATGAATTCCAAATTATAAATAATTTCTTTATAGTACTTTATTGGGGTTTTATTATGAGAACTTCATTGCAGAAGGTTAATTTGTGAGTTTTGGCTTTGTGAAAGTTATTCTGGAATATTTATTTGAAGAATAGTGCTCAGTCCCAGTCATAGAATGTTTTGGATTGGAAGGGACCTTTAAAGGTCATCTAGTCCAACCCACCCACAGTGAGCAAGGACACCTTCAGCTGAATCAGGTTGCTCAGAGCCCCAACCACCGTGACCTTCAATGTTTCCAGGGATGTGGGGCATCTACCACCTCTCTGGGAAACCTGTTCCAGTGTTTTACCACCCTCACTGTAAAACATTTCTTCCTTATATTTGGTCTAAATCTACTCTTATTTAATTTAAAACCATTATTCTTTGTCCTGTCACAACAGGCCTTGCTGCAAAGATTGTTCCCACCTTTCTTATACGCCCCCTTAAGTACTGAAAGGCCACAATAATGGCTTTCTGGATCCTTCTTTTCTCCAGGCTGAGCAACTCCAACTCTCCTAGCCTTTCTCAATAGAAGAGGTGTTCCAGCTCTCTAATCATTTTTTGTGGCTGTCTTCTGGACCTGTTCTGACAGGTCCATGTCTGTCCTATTCTGAGGACTCCAGAGCTGGACACAGTGCTGCAGTTGAGGTCTCACCAGGGTGGACTAGAGGAGCAGAATCACTGCCCTTTACCTGCTGGTGATGCTTCTTTTGATGCAGCCTAGAACACAGTTGGCCGTCTGGCCTGAGCGTGCACATTACCGGCTCATGTCCAGCTTTTCATCCACCAGTATTCCCAAGGCCTTCTCCTCAGGGATGCTCTTAATCCCTTCATCCCCCAGCCTGTGTTGATACCAAGAAATGTCCTGACTCCTGTGCAGGACCTTGCACTTAGCCTTGTTGAATCTCATGAGATTCCTATGGGGCTCACTTCTCAAGCTTGTCCAGGCCTTCTGGGTAGCATCTGTAGTGGTTCAGTAAAGCTGCAGTGAATCAGTCTCTACCCAAGCCACGCAGCTGCCACACAGTTGCTGCTGCGGCCCCCCCCCACCGCGGACAGAGGAGAGAGTTCCAAAATGCCTTTTTGAGTTGAGATAAGGAGAGTTTAATACAGAAACCCATAAGAAACAATCACAGTAACAACAGCAATAACAACAGTAAGAAAGAAATCTACAAATAAGTGATACTGCATAGACAAAGAGATGCTCCTGAGCGGGTTGATCCGAACACCTTGAGTTGCTCCCCTCCACCTGCACACCCTCCCTCCCCCACTGGAGCTGGCCCCAGGGCAGGATGTCAGCATGGTATAGAATTGCCCGGCTGCACCAAATTAACCCTGTCCTGTCTGAACCAGGACATTATCCACCCCTTATTCTATACCATCTATATCATGCCCCACAGCCATTTCACAGTCAAAAAGAAATATAATACAGTTTACTGGCCATTCTCCCCCAAAATTAGGTCCTCCTGAGGCACACACTGGACTTCTCCATCCTCTTGCATCACCCACCAGGTGTACCCAGGTCCTTGAGCAAAGGCAATCCCATGGGTGGGTTTGCCTGTGCCTGAGGCAGGACTGACCCAGACTATTTTTCCAAAAATATTCCGCATGTGTATTACAGGGACTCTGTCCCTGTCTACCGCATGTGGAAATTTTGAATGGGTGGGGTCTGTCACTCGGGCTGGCCAGATGCATGTCCCAGTTCTTGAAAGTTCCACCCCCCATCACCTTCAGTGTGGTAATTAGTTTTTCCCAAAACATTTCTCATGTGTATTACAGGGACTTTATCC
>JAVSBS010028434.1:0-11541 GCA_033124195.1 Coracias cyanogaster | reverse complement strand
CTGGACATTAAAGAAAAACAATTTCCAACATTGTTCAAAGACTTCAAAAAATTAAACCCATCCACACAAGAGCTCATTACAGCTAGATTGCTAGAAGGATTCAGGGGTAGAACTGGGCTTGAAAAGGGGGAGAGGGGAATTGGAATACGGATTACCTATAAAGGAGTAACAGCATAATTAAAAGCCTTGACCAAAGAGTCCATAAAAAAAGATGTATCAATCAGTATAAATATACTATACGACTCAAAATGACTTTTCCATCAATATTGATTTTTCTCATAAATAGTTTAGTGATTTATTCTTTTCAAACGTTGTGACAGGGAGACCCACCTCATAGCCACGTTGCTTCCGTCAATGACAATTGGCCTCAAGTTATCACTGTTATCCACAACTTCATCTTCAAGTGACAGTTCAGGGCTTGCTATTTCCTTTGGGCAAGAGCTTCTTGGCACCAGAGTACTAGTGGTACTGCTGGCACTGTTCTGTCCCTCTGACTCACTTTTGTTGCCAAGTCTCACAAGCTCTGCCAGAACATCATTGATGAGCGCATCTGCTCCCAGTTTATTCAGTACAGCCTGGATCTGATCTCCTGCATACCCAAGCTTTAAAGCAAAATCCATTTTAGCTTGGTATTCCTTGTCCAAATTTGTTTTGCATTCATCTAGCTTCAGGTCTTGTGTGATGCTGCTCTGCGAAAAGCTTGGGCGATCCAAACAAGGAGACCGGCAGAGTGGCCGATGTGGTTTGCTAGATACCTCCTTTTCTCTCCACTGAGTATTGCTACAGCTGCTTCTGAAGTACGGTTGCTCAGCTTCACTTTCTGAGCTTGTCCATTCCTCAGATTCAGCACTGCATTCCCCAACATCTTGTTCCACATTTCTGTCTTCTCTGGAGTGCCTCTTCTCCATTTTCAGCTTCCCTACCATAGACCAGGCCGTCATCACGTTCAGCTTCCAGCCAGAGAGCTCAGTTCCCTTTCATTTCGAAAGCCACCTGGAATTCATACTCAATTGCATCGTGTTGGCCAATTAAGTCTACACAAGGCAGGAGTTAATTTCCTTTGCTTACTATGTTCTGGCATAAACAACACCAACATGAAGTTCCTTAAAAAAAAAAAAAATTAGTTTTTGGCAAATTCTGTGAAATACTCGACTACAATGATTTTGTTTACAAGTCAGTAGAGGTCCCTCGTCATTCACATTTCTGTGTAAAAATTGATCATAATAAAGCATGTAATTATCTTGTCTCTTTAATCACAAATTAAACTCTCCTTCCCTCCCCTAGTTACTTTACGTACAAAAACCAAATTACTCTTCCCACACAATAAATGTGCAGCTGGAATTAATGGAATATCTCAGTAATATTTAAAGGTAATAAACCAGAAAAGGGTGACCCACCAAGTACTTTCACTAGAAACCTGTCTTTACAGCCTTCTAGTGCAGGAACAGCCTGTCTGCCTCAGGAAACAACTCTGTGGAGTTCCAGTATGCATAAAATTTAACACACGCCCTTTCAGCCTCTTTCAGTAAGGTTTTACTCTCAGAACTGACAAGTTAAGCTTACCGCAAGCTGGCTGCTAGACATGGAAAGGTCAATAACAAGATGTACAAAAGTTCTACGTGCCAGTCATCTTGTGCTCCATTTACTGTACCTACTGCACTCAAAATTTCAAAATCAAGGGTTAATATTACTGCATTTTGTCAGAAAGTCAGGATAGACACTCATAATTCTTGTCTTGTACCAGGAGAAACATTGTTCAAGGAATTCTAGTGAGAGGTCTGACAAACTGGAAGACTCTAGTGACCTGTGAAGAGCTGAACTGACATCCCGGAGCCTCCGGGAAAAAGTTGTTAATAGGAATTGCACCTACAGCAGCACATGTTTTAGATAAAATGGTAAACTAAGATCTTTATATAAACGCAGGTAACTGGATAAAACTGATTACCAAAGTATTTCGCTAGAGGCCTACTTCCAGAAAACTGCAAGTCGAGCTTTCCTCTGTAAAACAGCAGACTTGAGAATGCAGGAGCCAGTGTGAGTAATGAAAAATGATGTTATAGTCTTGATGAAATATTTTTTTTAAATCTGCTTTTCTCATTTTGATAATTTTTTTTTTGTTAAAGTCACATCTTTTAGATCTAACTTACAGACTGAAAGAGAAAAATGAAAGGTACTAAACTTCTGAAAGAGTATGGTTTTAAAGCTACATCTGCTGCAGAAACTTCTGTCAGCAAAGATGTGGTCTGAGGAGGCATGAGAAGCACGATCCTGGATCTAAACAGCAATACTTATTCTGTTGGTCCAAGTTTAAAGATCTCCATTCTTTTTCTCAGGCTATCATTTCTTTAAGTATAATGTCACAAGACTGTTTTTTGCTTTTGTTAAACTTACCATGCCTGTTTTTCCACCTCTAGTAAATAATCCTAACCCCTTTGCCAGTGGAAATCTCATAAGAATGATCAGCCAAAGGTTCTTAAGACTGGAAATAGCCTTGAAAGTATGATGAAGAGAAAGGAGGCTGTTTAGGTTCTCAAATTTACAGTTAACTTCTCCACCTGTTTTATTTCAACAAATGATTTTCCTAGAAGTAATCCATTTAAACCAATTTTCAGAGGACCAAATTTACACCTCTTATAAAAAAATTAAATATTAATGTAAGGTACAAACCTTACATTATGTTCCTTCCCAACTGGAAATTGAATCAACTGGGCTCACTCAAACAGACTATGATTTTACTAAGTAATAAAGTAATCTGGATAACACTATCACTATTACCTCTACATTTAGATTTTTCAACCTTTTTTTTTTTTTTTTTCTTTTGTAAATGACAGCTATACAAGTGTTGCTCTTAATATTTTCCCCTCTCTCTTAGCTGGAATATAATATATCTTATCTGCATATAAACGGTTTTCAACATTTTGTTGCATTGTCTCAGTTCCACATACATATCTCTAGTCTGCTGTTATTTATGATCATATAAGCAATTTATCATAAATTTAATTTGTCCTTCCCTGAAAGTAAGATCATATTTTAACAGGAAGATAGTTTCATCATAGTCCAATCTAAATAATCCTGAATGAAAAAACAATTTAAAATACAAAGACATTTAATTCTAAGAACAATATCTCTCACTGCTGCTGGCATACTCACTTCTGTCACGCTGCGGAAGAAAGCGGCTCAGATAAAACCTGTGTAAGGAAGCAGCAGTGCTGCATCTCTGGAAGGACTCTTTGCCAGTCCTGTGCTGTGGTTCACTATTCTTTGGTTGCTAGTGATAGATGGGTGGATTTGTTAGGAAAGATCACTCTATGGAAACGCCCACTTTTATGACTCATCTTGGAGTATCTTGCCTTTTTTTTTTTTTTCATTCATGTCAGCCTTTGGTTGAAAGCCACTAAGGAAATTTTAGCTGTCTGATCCCTCTCTTGCATAGCAGTGGAAAATATTTGGTCTGTGACATAATTATCCCCATTATCTCTCAAATATTTGAGATGGGAATTAAGCATCTGCTAAAAAATAAGTAAATCTCTACTTATCTTCAGACTATTTAAAAGTTAAATAACGATGTTGTATAAAAGTCTCCTCCTTGTATCTGTCTAGGATATTGTGAGGGAAGCACTAGAAGTCAAAAGGTCCTGTCTGTACCAACGGTAGTCTTTTCTAGCAAGATACATCACAGATCATCCATGAGAAAAAGATAATATGTAGATACTGTAACTTCTGGAAAAGGAGTTTTTCTCCCTATTTTTTGAATGCTCAGCACACAAAGTCAATTTCTGAAGAGGCAACTTTTGTCAAATAGTTTAGATGATCTGTTTTAGAATCAACTGCCACGTTCACGGGAAATGAGGCAGGCAGTCTCCAGAGCCCATCTCTACAACCTGTACTCTTATGCACAAAGAGCTCCTAGGAAACAAGCTGGCTTGCACCGAAGCCTCTCCACCCTTAGCCAGGCACTCCATCTGTGCAACGTCACTGTTCTCCTGCATCCACAGGCTTGGAACTTGGTAGAATTTCTTCCCAAATGCATAAGGTTGGGATTCTCGAACAATGAGGGTCCTCTCATTGTTGGGTCAGAAGCACCAAAACAAACGAACGAAAGATCCATCACACTTACAAGCAAAAGCAGAACAAACATTAAAAGCCATAAATAATTTGAGGAATACTTGATTTTGCTGATAACTACAAAATTGAGAAATGAGTCAGTGTACCTCAGAATTTTGTCAAAGATGGAATAAAAGCTAATCTCACAAATCATAAAGAATAACATTGTATCCCTGAGATTTTAGTCTTTGTTTACTATGATCTACATTCTCTCCAAAGACAACAGAATATGAATGCACACTTAAGGAGAGAAAAGAAAGCTATTACCAATTTCTGATTTTAAGATATTATAACTCAGAAATATATACACTGCAGCTTTAAAATTTTAATTCTCAGGATGTTCATTGCTAAGCAACCAAGTTTTCTTACTAAACACCTCTTTCAGCACAGTCACGACTGACTAGTAGA
Organism: Coracias cyanogaster; assembly: GCA_033124195.1. Lineage (NCBI taxonomy): Eukaryota > Metazoa > Chordata > Aves > Coraciiformes > Coraciidae > Coracias > Coracias cyanogaster. Next base: position 7,029 of record JAVSBS010028434.1, on the reverse strand, counting down.
ATTGATAATGTGATTCAGAGAAAGAAGGCAAAATGATCTGTATTTTGTTCATAAAGGATCAAAGTATCTATTACATTTTGCTAGTATTAAAATGGAAGACAAACATTTGCAGTATTTCTGAAAAACACTTGGAAGTTATTTAACAATTACTATTCAAATGACTATTAATATTAAACCACTGGTGCTACAAACAATCTATTCAAAGCCTGTTCATTTCAGCAGGACCACAGAATCGGAGAAGACAGGGTGAAACAATGGACTTAGCTTCTTTTGGTCCCTTACGGCACTCCTTCCACCATGTCAATGTGCTCTGAGCTGTGTCCTTCAAAGGGGCAATTATACAATGCACACATCTCCTTTCATCAGCTTTTCATCAACTTTTGAGCAGTTTTACTTGTTTTCTGTCATTGCAGATACTAAAATGCAAAATTAAAAACCAAATAAATGAAAAAAGCAATCCATTTATTTTCTCAAATGTCCCTCTCCTCTCGATAATAAATACCTATTACAATAATTCTAGGCTATTTATTTTAAGGAGGAGGAGGATTGTTTTCCATTGTATATTTTGAGATACATGTAGTTAATAAGTGATTTTAAAAATAACACTCCGAAGAAAAAAATCTAACAATACTGTCACACGAAATGGTAACATCTAGGGCAGTTCCACCTGCACAGTGAGGAATAAATATTGCTAATTTCTCCTTTTGTATTTCTTAAACTGTCAAACATCTTCACAAGAATGAAAAAAACGGTCATGTTTTTTATTAAGCAAATTAAGTTACTCCCTATATGGCTTCAGCATGAATTTTAATGTCTTAGTATCTCTCTTTACTCTTCATTTCGCTAACTTGTCGTCAGCATGCCCCTCTGTAGAGACTCTTCCCTGTAAGACAGGTGCACAGGAAGAGGCATCTGTCTGGACGAATGCTAGAATGTTTAGAAAATTGTTGTTCTAAAGAACAGCCAAGTCTTTGGTTGCCCTGGCTATTTCTACCTCATCAGAAACTGACTGAAGTCACAAAGACATTTATCCAGATGAATTTTCTTATAGCTAGCTCAGGCACTAAGAGCAAACAAATCCTAACATGGACTTCCATACAAACTCTAAACCTAGCGTGGTCCCATGTTACTTGTTCTACAAGGTGTGGATGAATGAAACTCATTCTGTCATTTTCACAACTAGACAACAAGTAGAGCTGGTATACTATGCATCTACTACAGCTACGCCTCATGACAGTGTAGACAGCGTTAAGCCTACTAACAAAAAAGCTGACAACTTTCTGGTTACACATATACTGATTATGGCAAATTAAGAGTCTAAAACCATGGAAACAATATGGGCAGACACAAGAGAAAGAGAACAAGAAGTCTTTTAGAAAATGATGGGAGTGGTCAGAGACACTACCTGAACACACTACAGGATCTTCAACACCGCAGTGTGCTACAGCACAGACGAGGGGTTACTCTCAACACACATTCTCCGAGTACATTTTTGTGATCTTTAAAAAGTTCCCCAACACTTGACTAATTGCCATTTTAAATTAAGACACTACAATTTGGGCCTGCAGCACAAAAAGAAAAACAATCTGAAATGCATTGCAGAAGTCTACTGGAGAGAGTCCAACAGAGGGCTACGAGGATGATTAAGGGACAGAAACATCTCTTGTATGAGGAAAGGCTGAGAGACCTTGGGCTGTTTAGCCTGGAGAAGAGAAGGCTGAGAGGGGATCTGATCAATGATTATAAATATCTGAAGGGTGGGTGTCAGGAACATGGAGCAATCAGTCTTTTTTTCAGCGGTGCCTAGTAATAGAGCAAGGGCACAAACTGCAACACAGGAAGTTCCACCTCAACACGAGGAGAAACTTCTTTACTGAGAGAGTGACAGAGCAGTAGAACAGGCTGCCCAGGGACGTTGTTGAGTCTCCTTCTCTGGAGACTTTCAAGACCCGTCTGGATGTGTTCCTGTGTGACCTTGCCTAGATGAACCTGCTTTGGCAGGGGAGTTGGACTAGATGATCTCTAGAGGGACCTTCCTTTTAGAACTGTATTTTACAAAGTTTTATTAAGGCTGTCCTAAGATCCTTTTGTACTTAGCAAACAACGCTCATATTAAATTATTGACAGATGTATAGCATATATATTCTGATACAACTTCCATAAAGAGTCCAAAATAGATACTAGTCACTCGGTAAAGAAAAACAAGTTTATCAGGCTTTAACCAACACAAAAACAGTTGGCTTTTAAAATCTGGCATTAGCACCACTTTGCTCTCTGAGGAGCAAGGAGTCTTCCTTATTTAAAATAAATACTCGTATTTTAAGACACTTGAACACATGTTCAAATACTTTCTGTACTTTAAATCTAATCAACTGAACCATCTCATTTCTACATTCTAGAAGAGATGGTCTAAGCCAAAGACCTGAGCACATGTCTGCAGAGCAGTTATACATTTAGAGACATGTATAATCAGTAGTCGTGGAGTATGCGCTAAGTCAAATACCATTTTTAAAAGAAGCATTAAAATAGATACATCAGAGTTTTCAGTCCCTTGATAATTAGAGACATATAAATGACAGGATTTTAATTCAATTTAATGGATTTTATCTTACCTTACTATGCAATGTCAGTCTCAACACGTTAATGGGAAGTTTCAACACTGTCATTTTGATGAACAGAGGAATCTTAAATTTACACAAATCCAAGGCCTCATATTGTATAGTCTTTTGTCAAGCCAAACTCATCAAACATGAAGAAAAACATTTTACTTTTTCTACTCATTATGACTTCTCTGAAATAAAACACTGATATACATTAAACATGAAGTAAAGTACAAGCAGGTAACACTAGCAGGTAACACCATCTTGTCCTTTAAATTAATATTGAAACCGCAATTGGAAAAATAGCCTGCTGGTATGGTTAGTAATAACTTTTATTTAGAAGCTTCCTCCTTTTTGAGTCAATTTAGATGTAGTATTTTAAAAGAAAAAAAATTTGGCAATCTTCAAGTTTCTGCATCTGTCTCTCTCCCTCCGTTAAGCCCCTTTGGAGTAGAACAATAAGGAAGGTGGCTCAGCTAACTTCTGTTACACAGGCAAAGAGCAAAGATTTTCAGCACTGACTCACCAGTTGAGATGAATGCAATCATCATCATCACCCAGCTTTGAAGGGGATATTCTTTCTTAAGGAATGCAAAGGGAACACTTGTAATGGTAGAAGAGGTTCAGCTGTGCAGGGAGGACCAAATTTGAGGAATCCACACACCAGAATACATAGAACTAGCTATGACTTGAAATACCACTAAGCTTTACCTTTCTGATCTTCTGTATCTTTCTGTGCCTACATGTGTCCTGTCTACCCAGAAGAGTGATGGAAAAAATCCCACCACATATACACGCAAGTATGGACTATTTTGCTAGAGTAAACCAAATGATCCTTTAACCAAAAATCTCATCCAGAAGCAATCTTTAAGAAACCTGAAGAACAACGGTATTCTGTTTCCAAAGCAAGAGGCAGGATGTACTCAGCAGTTAGGATATATGCTTTCTGATAAACTAAACCAACCACTTTAGAAGCTACTAAAAAAAAAAAAAAAAAAAGACAGAAGCAGAGGGAGACACCTCGCTCAGTAAGCATCGAGCAGTACCTTTACAGAAAGCAACAAGAAGAGCTTAAAGGCATCTTGTGACTTTAGATTTTCACGCCTCCGACTTAGCTTTTGCAAAAATGAAGTCCATCGCTAATTAGGTCTGCTTCGAGCAAGGTGTTGGGCTGGATGACCTCCTGAAGTCCAATCCAAACTATTGTTCTTTTAAGATTCCTCATTCTTATCATGATAACACTGCTCATTTCCACGGTGAATAAGCTGGAAAGTCATCTTCAAGAAGAGAAAAAGCCTACTGCTCTGCTTTTGAAAATGAAAGCAGCAAACCCCTATGCTCTCGCAAGTTCATCTCTCCCTTTCTAGGATCTATATATGGACCAGGCCCAAGAGAAGAAGTTTTTTTGGTGTGGTAGATTATTTCATTTTAAGGAGTGTTCTTTTGCTCATGCTTTAAATCAGGACAACTTAGAAATCAGAAAACGGAAAGACTTGGCAAAAAGTCTGAAAGTGTTTGATTTTTAAAAATTAAAAAGGAACCAAAACATGTGGGTCAGAGGGGACCACTGCATGTGGTTTTTAGTTTAAAATTCTGAGACTTAGTTTTGTGATTTGGCTGAGGTATCTGTGGGCTCAGTACAGTAGCATATACATGTTAAATTTATTCTGGATATCCTTACTAAAAACAATTATTGACTCTAAACTTGTGGCTATGGCCTAAGGTTGATAATCTGTCCCTGTTACAGCATTCCTGTCCAGACAACTGAAATTGAAGTTCACTCGGATAATTAGAACAGATATTAATCTTGGGGAGGAGACTCCCTCCAGAGAGACTGAATGTGGAAAAGGAGCTCTTAGATTTCAACGTCGTAACCAACAAGCACCTTGGCCTATGCTAGGATTTGTAAAAGGCTTTAGTTATACTGTCCATGATATCCTAATGAAATTCTAGAAGAGGTCCACAACAAACCATGTAAAGCCTGGGTTTTGTTTTGAAATGGTGAGTCAACTTGCTTTGCTAGCAAGCAACATCAAAAATAACTCATGTAAGAAAATGAAATACAATAGCTACCTTTAAAACTCAAAAGACGTTTAGCTGAAGTACTTGTTTAAATATGGACAGAATGTCTGTATTTGAATCAAAACTGCAAACTAATGAAGAGTTTTTATTATGGACGATCTCATGAATAAATTGTTCATCTCAGAGCAATAAAACTACATCTTAGGCGATGCTCTCTTGCTTATCTCTGCACTTCCAAATGTTTCCTAAGTCTGGAATATATCAAAAGCAATACTACATATCATGGCATCAGAAAGCCTAGATCTGTAAAGGTGGTCATGGTATTCTTACTTCTAGATGAATTATCTGTGTTACCATGAATATATTGTATCAAATATAGCTTATCAACAAAAAGCTACAATTCAGAAGGAAAAAAACTCAACACATTAACAGATGTAATTTTTTTTTAATACCAGTATTATTACTCAAACATGCTTTTCATTTATGACTAGAAAAAAAAATAGCCTTTTACCATAAACTTACCCAAAAAAGTATATATATATATTTAAAAAATAGGTATTTGTCCAGCCATGTACACACGGCTCGTCAAAGCCCTTTAAGACTAGCAGATTCTATGATCAAAAGAGGAGACAATTCTCAGGGATGTGCGTGATGTCTAGGTAGCATTACATTTATTTATTTTTTCTTCACACTATGAGATGGTCCAATCAATATATCAAACTAATTTACAATGTGGCAACACCAGGAAACCTCTTCTGCGTTTATAAAATACATTTCTCCACCTTTCCAAGCCCTGCTTCCAAAACTGAACTTACCTGCTGCCTTCCTTATTCCCCAAAGCTCCAGTGCCTCTGCTCTTGATGAAAACAGTAACAGAGCTCAAGTGACAGAAGTCATTCCATTGATTTCTGTTATTCACAGATCTATAGTAGAATTATAAGCGTTTAACAAAATGACATTTGAGATGCAAACTGTAAAGTGACTAGGAAAGTCAAAACCAGTAGACATCTACTACAATGGAGTAACGTGCGTTGGAAAAGGCATCCAGAAAGATCAAAGAACAGAAAGCCAGAACTTACCTCATTCACAGCAGTTGATGGCAAGAATTTACTTTTTTACTAGTTCATCTGCATATAAAGTGTCTATTCGTATACATTCACCCTCTTAACACCTTTTGCATCCATCCTTCTGAACACTGAGTTTGGACACCATTAGATTTTTTTTTTTTAATACGTATAAAGAAGTCATTCAAATGACATTGATTTAGGAAGCTTTACAGCTGGCTTCTATTAAAACTCGCTAAGCATTAGATCATTTTGGATAACAAACAAATCAGAGGTCCGGAAAATGTCAACAGCCACAGGATCGATATATGGAAAATATATGACCATGAAGAAGAAAAGACATATTGCAAAGGCAGCTAAATTCTTCTAAATTTGAGGATGACCTTGACATTCCCGCTAACCTGTTTTTCAGCAAAAAGCAAAGGTAATTTTAAAAGTTACATTAGCTACGCTTGTGAAATACACCTTTCAGTTCCACGTACCATTTAAAAAAAATCTCTCAAGCAAAAGATTTATCTCATCAATAAGGCATGCCTCCTATACAAAAATGACCACTTGACAAAAACAGCCATTCAATCAACAAACACACAAGCACAAGAAATCACACGGATCTGGCACGCTCCCTGCACTACTGATATGTATAACGGAAGTTCATAAATGACCTGTATTTTATTTCTATTCCTACTTCCATTTATGGCAACATATGTTAATCACTGGAACACACTGCAAGATTTAAAAGAAAAAAAAAAAAAGTATCACGTGTATCTCAATAAAAACAAATTAATGTAGATCTGAATTTATCAGCTTAGGAGGACACGATGTAGCTGTTGATTCAATTTTAGTGTTTGCTAACTTGCGACGGAAATAGACAGCTTTTCTGAAGTATAATCTCCAGAGCATTAAATGGCAATTAGGAAAGCATACAGCTATGAAGAATAACATTTTTGAATGAACTGATTAGAAAAAGTATCTCCAGGCTCACGCATGCTGCAGAGGGGGCAGCTGCCTGTTCGTACGTGCACTATGAAGCAAGATGGAAGGATGCGAGTAGCGACCATCAGGCAATTTCCTCATTTCGCCACCGCAAGTTTCTTGCTACGCTTCTTATCTTCAGCCCCCGAACACCCGCTCCGACAAGTGCCAACGCCGCCTTCGCAACCGCTCCCTGGCACGCACTTACCCCGGCGGGCTGCCCAGCCCCGCGCCCGGCCGTCCGGGCGCTGCGACTGCCCGGCACCCAAAGCGCGCTCCCGCCGGCGGCAGCGGCGGCGGGAACAACGACGCCGGGTCCCCGAGAAGGCCCCGCTCCCCGGCGGCGCCCGAGGCGGGGCGGCCCGCAGCGC
>JAVSBS010028433.1:173432-253048 GCA_033124195.1 Coracias cyanogaster | reverse complement strand
GGGGCCTTCTTGCCTTCTGGACCCTTCCCTTTGGTCCTTGCTTTTCGGCCCTGCCTGTGATATCGAGTAGTGTGTTCTTGAACCCAGCTCCTGAACCCAGTTCCCATCAGCTGCTGAGCCCAGTCTGGGACTTTGCCAGTGCCTGCTACAGCCTCAGTGGTGATGGTGATGCAAATGCCATCAGTGGGAGGCTGGGTTCGATACTGGTTTTGTATATATTTGTATATTCCATTTTATTAGTATTATCTTCGTTAAAGCTGTTTTGGTTTTCTTTTCTAATCCAGAAGCCTCTCTCATTCCCTCCCTCTCTCATTTGGGAGGAGAGGGGGCCATAAGTCTTATCCTCCTTCTCTTCCTCTATTTGGAGGAGGGAATAGGAGTTAACAGAGTGGCTGTTGTAGGTCTGGTGGATTAAACCTAAACCTCTACAGTGTTTTCTGATATTTATCCTTTTTCTAACCCTTCAGCTCCCAATCATGCCTTTACTGCCCAACATTTTTTCATAACACTCTTTTTGTTCCTTTTTGCTTTCCCTGTGTCCTCTCCTACACCTGTGTAATTTTCTTCACACTAACTTTGCTCTAACATCTACATTTGTACTGTATGTGTTCCTCTGTTCTATACTGCCCTACACATCTACACATGTATATTTTCATACATCATGCTGATCATTACTCTATTTGACTTCCTGTAGCTTCCAAACTTTATCTCAGATTTTCACCTATCAAATTTAAAAAATGGCCACAATATAGCTAAACAATGTGAGCTACCTTAAACAATAATAATGATTATAACAATGTTAAAAATACACCACAGAAAATTTTTGTATTACCTTGATATTTTGAAAAAAGCATCTTCCAATTTTTTTATTATAAAAATGCTCCAGTCAGTAGACATGCCAAAACCATGGCATTTGTCATTACAAGTTTTAAAGGGTTTCTAATAGAAATAGAATTCTAATTGCAAAATTTTCAAAATCGTAAAGTGTGGAAATTTTGACCAATATTAATGTAGAGAGTCTTAAAATTACATAGTTGTATGCTATGTTCAAACCAATTCACTTAGTCTCAGAACAGGCTGGTGAAACAGAGGTTGTTTTAGTGGTGGGAATTTGAGACATTTGGAACTTTCCAAAGTGTTATCTACAGGTTCACAGGAGCTTGCATCAGGTCATTGGATAGAGACTACTCATCTTCAGATGGATGCCACCATAAATGGTAGACACCAAAACTTTTTTTTGGAATAGGATTTTGTTTCTATGCATAGACACATTTAAACCAATAAAATAATATTTTATTTTATAAAGTGTATTTTGGTTGGGGAACTGGTTTATGAACACTAGCTAACATAAGCAACCTCAGATATGCTCAGACAGCCCAGCAACAGAACTCACCAGAACACCCATCCCAGCAGAGTCACTCAAGTGTTGGTAAGATTTCCAAACAAACCAACAGTCACATTTCAGAACTCTCATCCAGGTTAAATGGAAAATTAAAAGTCAGAGATTGGAATAAAATCTAAGCCTCCTGGCTTTTAGTGGCATTTCTTAATCAAGATGTCAGGTTATTGCAGCTCTCCCTGTTGAGAAATAAACACTCAGCATGTACCGTGTTATATTCAGTCTCTGCAACAGAATCCGTGACTTGTCTGCTGGAAAGTGAGAAGTACCATCTTAACCCTCCTGTTTGTTTTCCGCATGGCACACAGGAAGGCAGCAGGGAAGAGGAGTGTTCATTGTCACACACAACACTGTTCCGTAAGTATAAAAACCATGGCAGACAACAGAAGCTGAATACATTTCAATACTGAGGTAGAGAGAAGGAGCAGAGAAAATGCATACAACTCAACTGATGACCTCTAACAACGTAGGTTTTCAGGCTGGTGCTGCATAGGATGTATTGCACAAGAAAAAAAGTCTATCTGTAGGGGTACAAATACTCTAAGCCATAACCTGCAGAAGGCTTGTAGGAATATTAACGCACAGTCCATCCCAACAAAAACACTGTGGAGAACCTAATTAGGTGCAGATCTTGAAAGAAAAAAACCCAACAAACAGTCTTCATGTGTACTTTGAGTGTAAGCTGCTGCATAATGGAAACCAAAGCCAAGTGCTAACAGTAATTTTACAAAATGTCATCCTTTTAAAAGCAAGTTTTCACGTTTTCTCTGCACGCTCTAAAGTGTACGCACATCAAAAGTGCCTGAAGGCAAAGACATTTTATGTTATGGATCTGGCCAAATAACTCATTCAGCATTAGAAATGGATCCAACAGGTAATTCTGTAAAACCCCTGTGACACATTCGGTGCCATTGATACGGCAAAGAAGGCCAACCGTGGCTTTCTTATAAGGCAGGTGAGGTCTTTCTTCTTGTCAAGGGTGAGGGCTGGACCAGCCTCTAGATGAAGGACAGATGCTGTCTTTTAACCCCTCTCCCTTCCCAAAGGGAAGAGAAAGGGAATAAGGAGAGAGACTTCCAGACTGGAAAAATAAAACAACTTTTAATGACAATAATAAAAATAACATGGAATATATACAATATATACAAAACCAGTATCGAACCCAACCCCCCTGATGGCAGTTATGTCACTGTCACCACTGGTGCTGTGGAGCAGACACTGGGGAAGTCCCAGACTGAGCTCAGCGGTAGATGGGAACCAGGTTCAGAAACTGGATTCTGGAACACACAGACTGGGATTGAGGGCAGAATGGACAGAGTCCTCCTCCTCAGAAGATGGCCACTGAAGAGGAGAGCTTGACCTATTTGATCTCTCAGCTTTATGCTGAGTATTATGTTGGTCAGTTTAAGGTCACCTGTCCTGTCTGCTCCTCCCTGCATATGTGGGCTTCTACTGCATCCTCAGTATGGTACACAAGATTTCGCAGTGGCCTTGGTCTCCATAGGAGCAAGTATAAACATAGAGCCTTTTTGCACACCAATCCTTGGTAGTAACTGTTAACATTGAGCACTATCACTGTGAGAAGCTGACACTGTAAAAATATGCCGTTAACTTCAGAAAAGTGCAGTTACTTAGAAGAGACTCAGATGAAAAGTAAAATCATTGAACAGAGTAAGTTCTGTTCTAGCTCAAACCAGGACACTTCTGAAATCACTTTTATATAAATTTGTAAAGTAATGGACTGCTGGGTTAGGAAATGCACAGTCTAAAGCTGTATGATAAAGATCCTGACTCTGCTGCAAGATGGTTATGTGTGGATTCCAGTTCTGCTGCATTGCAGTTTCTCACAGCACCTTTTCATAAAGCCATTGGTAATTTTAAATGTGGAAAACACAAACACTTCTTGGGAGGAGGGGTGGGAGAAACAGGGTCTAGATGGAAAACTTCTGTTGGCATCAGCAGAACTAGTCCTACCTGGCTCTCCTGCCGCTCGAAAGGAGGAGGACACTGCTAGAAGGATAGAAGAGTACTGCAGAGAGAGCAAGGCTTACCGAACTAACTCAGTTGGAGGAGAGACAGAAAGGAAGCCTTATTTTTTTCTCTAATTAGCTGTGCTTCTGGAAATGTGGACAAGCTACTAAATGCTGAGTCCCAAAACACAAGCACAAGGCTTGTGCAGTCATTTTGCCAAAAGGTTTCATCAGTGAGCAACCTCTTGTTTTGTCTTCCAGCAGACATCTACGCTATCTCAACTGTCCCCAGTGGCTCAGTGATGAGCCTGCACTATTACTCATTTAACAATGTGCACTTAAAGGGTCACAAATATGAAGGGATAACACATTTGGTGTACAAAAAAACCCAAAGTACGTCCAAGGGGGTAAAATGTGAACCAAACAAACAGGCCGATATGACTTCAACAGCAAAGCTGTAATCTGGCTGAGATAACTTTGATTCCATTTGAGTTTGTTTTCATCCAATACACGTACTCAGTGCATAGTGTCTGAGTGCTACAGCAGGACTGAAACACAGGGGGGAAAAAAGGTACTTACTTACAACACTGTTTTCTGTCTTATCAACAGAGTTTTGCATTTTAGGAATTCAAGGGAAACACCTGGCTTTAATGAGACAAGACTCTGGATTTAAATCCAAGCATTACATTCATCCAGGAGGAGGCCACATCAGTCCAACCGCCCTGTAAAGATGGCGTGTGTCATCTGTCAGCAACAAATACTGGAAGACATCCGGCCCCTCTGCGTCCTGCATAATTAGTAACATGTAAGAACCGGGTCCATGAAGCTTTTTTTTTTATCCTCAAAATGCTCTGATACAAATTCATCTTCAGTCTACAGTCTGAAACAGCCCTTTGAGAACCTCTCCACAGTAAACGCTCCCAAATATTTCTTTAGAAGATTTTCTTCGGATTTTATACAAACTAGTCTTAAAATGAAGAAAAACAGTATGTGAAACAGAGCTAGATTTTTCATTTTCAGTAAAAGGGTACAAATACTGCCTCAATTTTTCAGTTATTCTATAAATAATGTCTCACTGCATTTTCTTTCGTATAAAAAAATGCCTAGCTTTAGTATCTTAATGTACGCAGTACATTCTGTCAAGAGATCAAGACAAGTTCATCCTAATGCCCCCATCCTCAAATTCTCAAATGCCTTAGGCAACTGACTGTTACAAATATTTGGGGGTTAGAAGCGCACACAGAAATTACCAGTAACATTTCCCCTTTGATTGCCATCATTATGAATAACAAACACTGTCACAGTAGAAAGAGAGCAAGATGACATGATACCATATAAAATGACACTACCAAAAACATACCTGTAAATGAAAGCTTTGAGAAACTGCTATCTTTTTAATAGGAAATATAGCTCACTTGAATGAATATGCAGTATTCTCTGAGGGTTTGAATTAAATACAGACCTTAATAATTACCCTAATTACTTCTGTTGTGATTCTACCTTTGAGTCTACATGAAACAAACATCTAACAATTAGTTACACTTTCATTTAATCAACTGGTTTTGAATAAACGGCTGTTAGTATTTCTTTTAATAAACTTGTTCTTTTAGAAAGACCAAAGATAAAATTGTTTGTTTCAATTTGGCATTCAACATGTCATTAGTTTGCACTAACATATTTATTTGGGGTTTTTTTCCCAGCAACTTAAGTCCTCTATCTATCCACAAAAGAAAAGCAACAAAAGCTACAGCAGAAGGTGGAACACATTATTTGGTAACACATCTTGAACACAGCCTGGACTAACCACCTCTGAGGGTAAAAACATACATCACATTTCAGCTTCCAAGCCCAATTTAGTCTTCAGTCTCTCAACTGAGCCTGTCAATTAGGGTGTCAATTAGGCCTTGATCCAGCAGAGCATCGAAGCATGTTTGTAATCTAAGCATGTGAATAACCCTGTTGCTCACTGCAAATCAGGATGACGGTGACGGGGGACAAATGAACAGGGCCACCAGTTCATTCTCACATACAGCAATTACACCACACTTTAAAAATATTTTCTTGATGAAGCAACATACTGGAAAATTGTGGCATTTGTCATCTCTGCTGCTTTTGGAGCCAGTATAGAACAGAGTTGCTGTTCATCTTATTTTGGTTGGTGGAAAGAAGCCAGATATTCTCTCCTTTAAAACTGAGAAATCTCCTCCTTTCCAAAATAAGCCTGATATAAAAGGGCATCTCTCTTTATAAAGCTATACAATAATAAAACAGTTTCCTATGCATAGTGCAAACACTGGATTTTCAACATTTGAATTTTCAGTAGACTCAGCGCTAGCAAGGCTGCTGCTCCTAGGTATGTAACTAGAACTGATTCAGTGTTTTGTGCCTGAGCTTGCCTGTATCTAAAATAGAGAGAACAATCCCTCTCTTTTTCCAGAGCATGGAGGTCTCCTGACTATAGAAGTATTCCTCTAGAATAACCTTTTGCTGTTGCTGCTGAGGCATACATACTGTGGCTCCCAAGGCAAGCCAGTAGCCGTTGCACACTGATGAATATTTCTCTCTAGGAAAGTAAAAAGCATAGCTACAGCATGAGATTCCCCAGCTGGAGAATCACACAGGACTGCACAGTGACACACCTGCAGAAGTACTGGTAGGAGGCAGGGCTGGGAACCCCAAAGCTCAGTTCATTTTGGCAAAGAAGTCCACTGGACTACTGTGATAGTCTTAACTCTCCAGATGCTGCCTTAGTAACTAGATGAGAAACACAGAAGTACCATCTTTAAGAACCTTCACCTGACCTCTTCAAAGCTTATTCCTGTGCCAGTTTTAAAATACCACAAATATTTCAGGTAAACTAAGGATCTAGTAAAAGCCTAATCTCGCTCCCATTGGTTGCAGCAAAACTTAGGTGGAAACAGAATGGAACCTAAATTTGACACCGATGGTAAAACTGATGGACTCCTTTCTATAACCTGTCAAGTCAGCGACAGATTGTTTGTACCTTTGATTGTTACAAGGAAATTACCAGATCAGAATTCTGAATCTCAATAATAGACGAACTTTTAAAAACTTAATTCTTGCTTCTCAAACGCTATGCCGGGTGTTTTGTCAGCACAGTATAATACAAAAGGTTGTGATGTATACATTAAGGTTTAAATTCACTCTGTGGAAGCGACATGAAATGTGCAGCTTTTCCAGCAATTTTTACACAGGAAAATTAACTCATTGTTTCTATCTCAGGATTCAACCTCGCAAGTATCTGAACAGCAATGTTTTTTACCTTTTGAAAACTGCTGATCTTGAAACGTTTTTGCAGCTTTCTACTGAGGGGAAAGAAGGGTTTAATTAAAATTGGTATTGGCAAAACCTCTCCCATCCAATGTATCAGCATGTTTACTCATCCACACATGGGCACAGTTCACCCAAACATCTTTCCTCTGGTGAACAAAACATCTTCCCCAGATTCCTGGGTTTAAGCAGAAGAAAACATATAGTGGAAGGCGCATTGCAATCTATCACATGAGAAGGCCACTGAGCCAAAAAACAATTCTAAAATGCATACAGGGCTACAACAGTTAAATCTCAAAGCTGCTGAGAAATTGCTTGGATGCTATGAGCAAAAAGTGTGGTTCCAGAGTATAATCCTAGTGATACACTATGTTCTTTGCAAAAGGTTGTGAGGCCTTGGCCTAATAAGCATAATCTCATTACACTGCAAATAAAAGTTTCCTATTTATCTCCAGATTTCAAATGAATCTAATAAGGCTTATGATACAGTCACCCAATACCCTAATCATATTTCTGCCTATCTAAAAGCAATCAGTAATTGTGTTATAGCAGAACGTGCTGACAATACCTCTGACACAGAAAGGAGAATGAGAGCCCAGCTGTACTAATTAAATTAAATGCTAGGCTGATGGAATACATTTGCTGAAGCTTGGAGAGTATGGGTGCAGAATTAATAAGCATTACAGCTTAGAGCAGGAGATGATATCATAATGGATGCAAGGTTTTGATGTGGAGAGCCTCATTCAGATTCAATGTACCATAATGTACGGATGTGACAGCTGCTTAGAGAGGTGCAGAACCTTGAACAAAGTGCACAGGAACTTTCTCTCCCCCCTCCTTTTTTTCCCCTCCTCTCTCCATCCCTCCTCCCCCCATCTTTTTTGTTAGTCGCTTAGGAACTGTATTTTAATATCATCCATCAGCTCAAAAAAACACTCCGCTGTGGCGACAGTTTACTATTTATTACAATCCTACTGGTTTGTACTGCGGTTCCTTTTCTTCCCACCTTCTCCTCCTGTCTGCCGTTTTACACTCAACCAGCCCTGTAAATTAGAGAAACGCCCTTTGAAATTCAGTCTATAACGCACTACGTACACGGTTTGCCGTGATTTTGCCTCACTTCCCTCTTTCTTCTTATTTTTAATGCCAGAAATCCCAAGCGCAGGGGAATTCCTGGCCAAGCGCAACAAGAGGAAGAGGAAAAACCAAACGCAAGTCACCTCTTGTGGCTACCGCGGGAGGGGCCGGGAGGGCTTGGGGACGAGCAAGAAGCACTAAAACAACGCGGGGTCGAAGCGTTTGCCCCGGCAGAGGCGGCAGGGTCCCGCCGCCGAGCCGCTCTCCCTCCTCGGCCGGCCCGGCCCGGCTGGGCCCATGCCAATGCCAGCGCACCACAAGTCCCTGCTCATAAACCGCGGGCAGGCAGCGGCGAGGCCGCGGCTGCTGCGCCAGCCCCGCCAGCCAGGCCGGCCCGGCCTCATTACCATGAGCATTTTGACAGGATATTAAATTTACTAATCCTGAACTTCCCGGGCTGACCCCTCACTCGCGGGCACACAATACCGGTGTCGGCCGGCGAGGCCCCTCCGCCTGCCCTCAGCATGTTTTACAGCCCCCGCGCCCCCCTCGCAGCCCCGCCGGCACACGCACCACCCACACACCGACACCCCCGCCCCGGGGGATCGGCTCTCGGCGGTGGGTTTCCGGGCCGCCGCCCCTCCCGCCCGGCCGGCCCCTCCGCCGGCTGCCCGCGCTCCCCGCCGCCTCCCCCGGTCCGGGCCGCCGGGCTACGCTGGCGCTTTCCGCTTCCCCGGGCCGAGGTGCGGAGCTGCCCGGCTGCCTTCGGGAAGTTGAGCCCCTGAGGGAAGCGGGCGCGGCTCGCCCGCCCGCCGGAGCCCCGCTGAGGGGTTGCCCGCGGCGCCGAGGCCCCGCTCCCGACCCCCCGACCCGGGCCAGCTCTTGCCGCCGGCCCCGCTTCCCCCCAAAAAAGGCCCCTCCTGAAAACACAGTGGCTATTAAGTTGCTGAAAACAGCAGATTTCCACTGATACTATACAGATAAAGCTGACCATTAAATCGCAATTTAACATCCCCAGGCAGCGGTGGCTGCTGACAACCTCTAAAGCTTGTAATCCCATTTAACCCCCTCCTGTCATGAGTAGGCCCACCCTTTTAGAATAATGCAGACCAAATTAAACCTGACACGGCAACAAGAGAAATAAAAACCCCTTTAGCTTAAAAGTCATGCCACAGTGGGTAACCCTGACCTTCAGCTTCCCCACGCCCTTCTCCGGGGAGCGCCCCCCCCCCAGACGCTGGCTTGACAGAGAGGAGCGGGGGTCACAAGGCGGCTGGGTGTCCCTGGGGACAAATTAAAGGGAATTTTGCTAGAGAATAGAAGGAAATGTCACCTGAGGGTCTGGGTTTTTTTTTTCCTCTCCCTCTCCCTTTTTTTTAAAGTTTAGTAATAAAAGCTGAGCCCAGTCGCTCCCCACCAACCGCTCCTCCTCCGCAGTGCTCTTGCCCGCCTGGCCGGACACGGGGTGTCCCCGCCGCAGGGGCCCGGCCTTTGCCACAGCCTCTCTGCCCCGGAGAGCTGGCCCAGCTCTTCCAAGCGACGATTTCTGGAAGATGCTTGAGCTTCTAAGGTCACTTAAAACTAGACAACGTGCCCCTGCACCCCCTCAGTTTCCCTCCCTAGCTCGGTTCCTGCCCGTGGTCCCCCTTGCTTTGTTGGGAGAGGAGGGGGACACTCATCCTGCATCATTCACACACTTTGAGCCCAGGAGTACAGGAGGAGCTTTCCTGACCTAATCCGGTCAGCGTTGCGCTCATTTCTCTGATCTCGTTTGAGAAAATAACGCTGTTCATTTGACGGTGTTTTCGAGAATACTGGACTATGCGGACAAGCCCTTATAAACAGCGTACATCCCCAGCACCGAAGCAGTGCTCGCAAATGCGGAGGATGGCCTTTCACGCCAAATCTAGCCACAAGCAGACCACCACATATTGCTCCCCAGTTCTCCTCTCTGTTTACTGCCTGCTGAAGAAAAGCACCCAAAGTCAGAAAGCACCTTGACATGCAGGTAAAGGTCACATTGCCACTCTCTCCTCAGTTTCTTATTTCCCTCTTTGCAACAGATGGAATATGAGTCTATAGCCAAAATACAAATCAACATATTTTTCTACCTACCTATCCATCCAGCTATCTATCTATAAATACACACCTGTAAGCAGCCAGACTTGCCCTCAGCATCCAGCACACTTTTCTCAGCACCCACTCCCCCACCCACCCTTATTTCTGTACGCTGAACAGCATGCGAACAAGACGCCTTGCAAACCAGAGCTATGCCTGCAGCTGAAGAGGTAAACTCCCTGTATCAGAGTTGAAAGTTTGCTGCAGAAGTTTGCAAGCTGCTTGCAGTGAGCCTCTGCAAGGGACCCTGTCTGCACCGCACCGCTCTGCCCGTAACTCACCAAGCCACTCTCCCAGAGGCCCCACGGCAGGAATGAACTTGCAGCGCTTCTAAACAGTGGAGCACTAAAAGAGCAGGCTCATTACCTGGACACATGGCTTCTCATTACTCCATTGCTTCAGATGCCAGATCCCTTGGTGCTGCAGATCGGCTCAAAAATTTGAAGTACTCCTTTCTCTTTTTCCCCCTTTCCCTCTTTCTTTCCTTCGTTCATTCTTAAAAAAAATTAAAAATAATAAAGACGCTTGACTAAAGTTAGCTTAAATTTGTTAAGAATAAAACCGGCATAAATGTTTATTTCAACTTCCTAGTGCGGCAGTGTACCGAAGCCCAGCCCGCCCAAGCCTCTTTAGCAATGGAGTGGTTTATTTAATTTGTCAGTATAATAGAAGCAGCTGAGTGAGAGACAGAGAATGCAGTGTGGTATAAAAGAAACAAAGGCTAAAAGTACCACTATTTTGATTCCCTTTTTAAAATTACTTCCAAAGTGTGGTATCTATTGTGAAGAATAATGCTGAACAAAGCACAGTGTCTTGGCAATATTCACAGAGCTCATTCACAGAGCCAGTTCTGTCTGTACATTCAGAGGTAGAATACACTTATAAATGATGCATTGGAAGGACTATAGTTCCTATTGTATTCCCAGTGTAAACAAAAAGACAGACAGAAGCTGAATGGCATATGGGCAACAGGGCCACACTTTATTCAACCATTCCAGCACCATTGTGAAGGTAAAATGCAATGGGAGTTCTCTCCCCCTCTAACTTCAAATCCAGTGAACACATTTTGGGTTAGGCTGACAATTTTTTTAAAATATATGTATATTTATATATATGTGAAAACACAGATTTTATGGTAATTTTGTACACTTCTGAGAAAGAGTGATCTCTAAAGCAATCCTCAACAGGGGAAGGCTGTGTAGTTTTGGAGGTCATTGCCAATGGGAGTAAGGAGCCTCTGGAGAAGAAAGAGGGTCTGTGTGGTGGCAGTGCAGGCGGGTGCTTGATGCATAGAGCCAAAATGCTCTAAAAGAGCAGTTGCAAAAGCTGGGAAGGAGGCCGAGGTGCTCAGGATCTGACCTACCTGGAAAAAGATGGGCTGCTGGAAGGGGCAGTCTTTGTATGGACTGGAGTCTTCCCTGCTTTTGTCCCCCTCATTTGTTGGCCAGCACAGACTGTCTGAGCCTGTAAATGTAGATGGGCAACTTTGCCAGATTAGCATAAATCACATTTACTAAGTCAGGTGAATAGTTTATGGTCAGAGAAAGCATCTTCACTGTGTTTGAGGGGAAGGAAAAACCACTCACATGGAGGAAAGATTAAAACTAGATGTGTCCTTTTTGCCCTTGCTGTGTCAGCTGATGCCAGGAAGTTTGATGATCACTAGCTCCTCTCCCTCCCTTTATATTTTCTGCTCTCACAAAAAGGCTCACGTGCTGGAACTCTGCTTACTGGATTCAGTCATTCCGATTCATGCAGGCATGCCTGTGTCTGTGTGATACAGTGTTATCTGCTGCACATCATGCTCCTCGGTCGCATTTGGAAGGGATTTGTGCGAGTGGTGCTGTGGGGCAAGTCTGCCTTTTCCTTTCCCTTTCTGTTGGTCTTGTTGCATTTGCTCCATGCTCACCATGGATGATCACTGACTGAGCTCCAGCAACCAGATTAGGAATTGCATGTTTGGTTTTGTCTGATGCCTGTTTTGTGCTCAGAACAGCTGGTGCCAGGCAGGATTTCACACCTGTTTGAAGTCACTGGAGAATGCTGTCCTCTGGGAGCCGAGCGGGGGTTCCAGTTGGTATTGAAGCCATCTGGAGATGAGCCTGCCTGACCTGTTCTGGTATTAAAAAGACTGGCAGAATGTGCTTTGTTCCAATGTGATGGAGATTTTGCAAGTTTCTGCCTTAGATAAGTCACTGTCTTATCAAGATCTAACACGATCATATAAATACAAGAAAGCTCCAGATGAGGATTACTCAGCGTGATCCCTAAAGCTGAGTGCCAGCCTCTCTTTATGAGTATTTATAGCCTTTAATTAAAATTGAATCTGAAAACTTTGTGTCCCTGAGTACTTTCCTAAGTTCTTTGATTCTATTGACAAGAAAATAGTACTTGGATTAAAGTATGCTTGATGTTTCCAGGGGAAAAAAAAAAAAAAGAATACTGTTTTTTCGCTGTAAGCTGCTGCCTCCCAGAACTGGTGCCAAGAAACCCAGAATATTTTAATGACTGTGCTTAGATGTCAGCACTGATTGATGTTTGTGTTCTCCCACCAGGGCATTTCTCCATGGGGATCAAGTTAGCAGAAAGGGCAGTCGGAAGAGAATCTGCAGCTGCAGTAGTACTACAGCCAAAGCATGATCCAAAGTCTGTCCATGGACTTCATGAACTGTCTCGCACACCACTGGGCACTGGGCAGAAAGTGGCCTTTGGTGGAACAGGTAGTGGCATCACATATGGCTAAAGGATGAGGGAAAAAAAAAAGACTGTGCCAACCAAATGAAGAGGTGAGTGACCAAGAGAACAGAGCTTAGAACTTGGAAGAAGACTCCAACAGACTGCTATTCAGAAGACATAAAGTTGTTTTTCTCTTTTCAACTTGATAGAAATTATGTCATTTTGTGCTGTGAATTTGAGATACAGATGGACATGTTTTGCATATTAGAAACTTATTTTAAATGGCATTCAAAAAACACAGCCATGACATGAATGTGGGAATTCACAATTTTTTGAATGTTCTTTACTCAGTTTCTCAGATGGGCACACATATTTTCATTCTTGCGAAATTATTAAAGGTGTATAGATGCTAGCTGGACACTGCTAACAGAGGGCCAGAAATTATTCCTGAAGACACAGTAACAGGCGTGTCTCTAGAGATTCATAGAGTTTGGACAGATAATACAGACTTACCAGACACTTACCACAATTAGTGATGAAAAATTGGCTTCACCAATATTTTCCAAATCAGTAAGAGTCTTTCACCCTAGGTATTTCAGAAAAGGCTGTTGAATCTTTACATGGAAGGGACATCTGCACATCTTTTCACCCTGGAAGGATTTCCGCAAGCTAAGTATCTATACAAATATGTTGTTTTTATTTGGCATGTCAGTGTGGATTGGTACTGTGGCTACACTGTGAAAATTGAAAGCAATCTCTTTTTCAGTCACTCATATTATGACAGCAGGATTCCAAAGCAGGTGTGGTCATCACTATTACAATTTAAAGTCAACCCACAATATCTAAAAAAAGTATCAGTGGGGTACAAGATATTATTTGCTGTTCTGGAAAGATGAATCAAAAAATTTTTTTTTCTTTACATATAGGGACCACCACAGATTCCCATTAAGGTCATTTAAATCTATTTATAGATTAATATAGAAAAAAAAAGCCTGGTCTGCTACTACACTGCTACCACTTTATGTGTTCTGAAAGAGAAGATTCTTTTTGTGACTTTCTGGCACTTAAATTCTTCAAAAAGTGAGTGAACATCCATAGCAGAGGTTGTTTTTTAGGAACTAAAAATTGTGCCAAGAACAGGTGGTAGACCCTAGGTGTTGAATTTCAGCAACTGCCCTAGCACACTGCGCATCGTGTTTAGGGCGCTGCTGGAAATGGAACATTAAAAAAACAGTTAGAGGAAGAGATTTCATGGTTAGAAGTTTAATGCCATATAGGTAACACAATTTGTAGAAATGTGTTTGTGAGGGAACAGAAACGGAAACTCCTACTCCGTATGTCCTATTAAAAACAAACTAATTGAATTCAAATTTCAGCTACTTTCCATCCACAAAAAGACCAAGAAAAATTTAGAGAAATAATTTTTTTGAGAAATTGCATGGGGAGTACTTTTGAATTACAAATACATTCAAGAAAATTATAAGATGATTGAAGATAATTCATTAATAGATAAAGACTGAAATTATTTAATACATTATTCATGATATATTATTCTCTCAGCTCCCTTGTTGATGACCTTCTGGTTACTTTTTTTTTTTTAAGTGCTAGTGGAAGCTATTCTTTACAAATGCATATCCAGAATTCCTGACATAGCTGAAATAATAAAATGTGGACACCATTGTACAGCATAAGCATGTTTTATCTTTTGCCAATGATTATAAAACTTCTCGCATCAGGCCAACCTAATGTTACTTCTGATTTATACTAGCATAACTAAGAGTAGAAAAGTGTCTTTTCACCTCAAAGGCAATACAGCTTCCACTTGTTTTCCTTTATAAATTTGTATTTTATGAACAATTCCCTCGAACACTGCTCGAAGTGCCTGCAAGCATTGAACAGTCTTACAACATTTCAGTCAGCCTATATAGTTTTTATCAGCACACTAGTAAAGTCACTAAGTGTGCTGAGGAAACAAATAGTTTCAGGAGGGGCAGATAAGTGAAAGCCTGGCTTCCCATGGTTTCACATCCCACATTCCTACAGCACCATGATGTAAGGACTCTGCTTCTCCTCCCTGTGTCCTGCATCTTCCCCTCCGCAATAATCTTAGCCCCTCTCCAGATCCTCAAAGGATGTCCTTCCCCATGCTGCAGTTATTCTACACTAACTCACTTTTACTGTTTTTTGACCCCCCTCCAGCATTTCTTACAATACCCCACAACTTCCCAGAATTTTTGAGGTCCCTGATGAGCCTTCTACATATCACCAGTTTCCTCAGTTCTCTCTTCTGTCTCCAACTATCAGCTGAACAGGAGGCAGTGTGTCTTGTAGATGTTTCTGTGCTGCATCTGTGCATGTTAACTGTGCAGTGTTTCTTTACTAGTTGCAGAAGAGAGAACATCTGTGCGTGTACTGCAATATTCTGTCATTGTTGGGTGGGGATTGATTTGGATTTCTTGCCTCTTTGTAGTGGCTGCTTTCCTCAAAACAAGAAACATTTAATATCTCTGAGACAGTCTTGGCTGGACTTAGCAGAAGCTCATAAGGATGAGAGAGAGCCAGATAGCTGAAGATAAAAAATGCATGAGGCTGCTCTTTCTAGGAATCCAGGCTAAAATACCCTGAATAGATAGCATTTTCACACTATTAAGCATACTGACTTCTATCCATTTGTTTCTCACCTAATTTCAACTCCCTTTATCATTTCTTGTCATCCAGTAAAACAGAAGAATAGGAAAGGCAAACTGTATTTTATTTATTGTCCAGTCTTCTGTCCTTCAGTGGACAGCTTAGTGAATGGACATATGCTATCCATTTTTTTTAATTTCCAGTTTTCATGTTTTCTCTCTCCTCTAATTCCCTTCTGTCTGCTGCTGTTTTATGCTTTACAGTTTCTTACAATCTTCTTTCCTAGCTACGTTATATTAAATCTCTCCTCTTATCCTTTCTCTTGCTGCCTCAATTCATCAATTCTTTATTACTGAACTTGGATTCTTGCCCTTTCATTCACTAACAAGCTGTTACCTTTCATTCTGTATTCTTGCAAAATATTTTTCTCCTTTAACCATCTCTTTTCTCCCCTGCTCCTGTTTTTCTTCATTTGTTATTCTTTTCGTTTATCCTTTAGTTTTTTATATTCTCTCCTCATCATCCAAGCCCATTTCCTGTAGTAAAAGTCTGACAGGTAAAACATTATTGCTACCTTCTATACTCTGTTTGCTAAATTCTTGTTTGAAAGAACATCGGGTTTTTGTTTCAAAAATGAATGCTACCAGCTGCTGAATTAACATGAGCAAGTTTTCAAAGTTCTCTCTTCCGCAAGAAGGTTGATTGCTTACTTCCTACAACCCAGAAGTAAAGCAAATTAATACATGTAATTAAACTGAGAATGGTAACAACATTTTGCAATTATAAGATACTTTTCACCCAGGTATTACCTGTAGATGGGTAAAGGTAAGTGTATACTTGTCGCAACAAGTATTACCTTTCTTGCCATGAAAACTTACATTATATAAAAAGCTTGACAGGAAGGAATTTTCTTTCCTAAATTCATGTTCTAACTGTGTTTGATCCCACACAGATCTTTAAAAAAGCCAAATCTGCTACAGGTAGCAGCTCCTTAGACTGATACACTTCTGTGTCATTCTGCTGGCTTTACATGCAGCTACAGACAAGTTGAAGATTTGGTCTTATGGGAGGTATCACTAGGCCTAGGCAAGCAGGTCTTCAGGAGTAGATACCTAATGTTTGGACTTGCAGTGATTACTAGACAGACTGGACTTTCTGTACAGAGTTTTCTTCAGTGCCTGAGGGCAGTGGGTAGCATGCTTACATCTATGTGTTTCACAGAAGCTTGGAATGATGCATTTTTTAAAATGAATAGTGTTGCTATTTTTTCTAGAACATCCTTTGCTTTTATGTTAGTTATCTTTTCTAGAATAAGGACTTTCACAGACCATCTACTCTAGTTGTAGAATAACAGAAAATCCAAGGAAAAAACAGATTTTCTGCTTTTCCATGGGAAAGCAGACCAATCATATAATTCTCCATCTCCTTAAATGATATTTACTTTGGGAAGAATAACCACTTAGCAACATTAGAAGTATTAAATTGTTAAATATAATCCCAAAGGAATCTGCTGGGGCAAAGCCCATCAGTCTTGCACTGGACAAATGTGATAGCAGGTTGCGTTTCCCTGAGACTGAAGTGGATGGTAGTAGTCTACTAAGAAAGAAAAGCAGCAGAAGCATCCTTCCTTGATACAGAAGCCAGTTTGATCTCAATGCATCTAAGGATTTGACTGCAATTAATCAGTGTACACACTGAAGCAGCATTGTAATGCTGATGGTTTTAGCAAGGCCTTCACCCATTATGCTGAGACTATGTGTACAGCTTAAGATCTGCAGTGGTTGACATAGAATGGAGTCTAGCAGAGAAAACACACAGTTTGCTTTCTGACCATGGTCTGACTTGTTGCTTCTTTGCACAAAAAAGAAAGGGTGTAGAAAGTGTCCCTTTCAAAGCAATGATATGTTTTCAGGACATACATTGTTTCTTCCCTTATGTGTGTGGAAGAGAGTCATTACCTGCAAGCTGTGGGGCTTCAATCTCTGCCATGTATGCCACTTGGAATTCCCTCTGTAAGACTGTGGGATGTGCTAGAGATATACATTCTTGATTTTAAAATTTGCAGAGTTCCCTGTGTCATTGCTGTTCTTTCTGCCACACCTCTTGGCAGACGCCTTTAGCGGTTATTTGCCAAGAGCAGTGAAAGCCAAAGGTTCCTATAAAGGTGGTGTCGCAGTCCGGGCGCAAGCGTCCGTGCTGCCTCCCAAAAGGGAAGGGGATTGAGGGCAAAGTGAGATACTACCCCAACAAGCTTGTAGGCAACCATGGAGATCGATGAGTATTTAACAGGTTTATTACCAAATATATTCAAATGAAACTGCATTTACTCTATGGAAATATTACAATATCAAAGTACGCCACGCCCACCCACTCACTCCCCCTTAGTCAAACTGGTGTGGTGTGGTGTGTGCGTGTGTGTATATGTCGTTTTCTACTCTATTCCGGTGGGTGGCGATGTTCAGGTTGACGACACTCGGCCGGTGGACTTAGGTGGTTCCGATGATGGTGGCGACTTGCCAGCTTTTCGGCACAATCGGAGTCCCTCTCTGACGGCGATGATGATGATGGCTTTTGCTGCAATTTTTCGGCAGTGGCACGTGGCTCACAACTCGGTGGTGGCGTGCGTCTTCTTCAGTATGGCGCTAGTTTGGAATGGCGTGGCTTCTTCAGTATGGCACTAGTTTGGAGCTGCGTGGCTTCTTTGGTGTGGCGCCCCAGCTTGGGGCAACGCCAGCAACAGCTTCTTGCTGTAATTTCTTTCTTCTTTGGTGTGGCGCCCCCGCTTGGGGCAACGCCAGTGACAGCTTCTTGCTGTAATTTCTGCAGCGCTCCCCCTTGGAGCAGCAGGTTTCTTTGGTGTGGCGCCCCCAGCTTGGGGCAACGCCAGCGACGTGGGGCAGGCAGCAGCTTGGCTTGGTGCCACTCCCACAATGTCGGTTTTTCCCCTCCTCTGCCATGCTCGGGTTCAGGCTTCCCCAGCGATGGGAGGCATTTAGGATTATTTTCTTTAAGCGACATTCCTCGCAGCAGGGTGTCGGGTTTCTTTAAGTGGCATTCCCAACAGCGGGGGCCACAGCTTCTCCCCTCCCCCACCGTGCTTGGTTCCAAACCTTTCGGTGTTTGAACTTGGCACAGTTCCAGAAGTGGCCAGCAGTGGCATGTGGGGGTGTCTGCTCTTCTGCCAGCAGCTCCTATAGCTGTTTCTCCCTCCTGTTTCCACCCCCTCTCCACCCTCAGCCGCGAGGCCTGTGTGGGGGGAGGGAAGGCAGAGCCTTGGAGCAGTGACCTTCCTCTCTAGATGTCGCCATGGAAAGAGGGAGGGTTTGTTTTATTTTGAGCTTTCATAGCCTGCTGCGTCTGATAACACCGCTTCCGTCTTCCGACCTCTAGAGGATTCTCTGATGAGTCATGGGAGTTGTAGCTCTTTTTAGCTGACTTAAAGAGACATTTCAGAGTACAGGGTCAGTTTACCACAATCCTAAAATTCAAAAAACTATATTTGCAAGAAACCAGGCTAGAAAAAGTGCAGGTAACAATGAAATGTTTAAACTACGCTTCTAATTGTGGGGATTTATGTTACTTTAATTATTTCTATTTCTATTATTTCTAAGGCAGTAATAATTATTAAGAGCTTTTTAAGGCTGATGGTATGAGTTACTCTATTTCCATAGACACTGATAAGCTTTGATAACCTTTAGCCATCTACCAGCAAGTGAATATCTTCTCCAGATTTTACAGTGTTTCCTTTGTATTTACTGCTCTGTTTGTTTTTTTAGTGGTATTTTGGTTTGTTGGTTTTGTTGGTTTTTTTTAATTCTATGCAGAGATTATAAAAATATCCATCATGGAATCTTTCCCATTTCAGGCATTAACATAGTGGCCTGTACATGATTCCTTTCTGTGTGATGCATCTCAATACAAAGCCATGAACCATCTGTGCACTGTATGAACCTGTTTGTCTAGCATGTTCTTTTTCCATTATCAGGTTTAACTTTCCCTTATTATCCACAGTGACATGCTTTAAGAACTCATGCCCATTACTGCCAGTGTTTCTAGTTTTATACTCATAGCCAAATGCAAAAGCCGTGAAGGCCAATGAAAAATATCCTTTGACTTTAGTGGTCCTTATGAGATTAGTTACGTCTTTAAATGTATTTTTGTAAAATACTCCCTTGAGTTTATTTGCTTGTAAGAGTCTACAGTTATCTTTATTTGCCTTAGTAATACAGTAAGTTGCAACTATTTGGGGGTTCATTTAACACCAAAGCCTCAATACTGATGTAGGGGAGATCTGGATTCTCTATTTCTTCTGCGTTACCAGAAGTAAACATTACGCTGGAATTATTTAGGTTTCTGGAAAGACAATGAGACAGCAAAATTCATTCAGGAATATGCACCAATGAAACCAGAGGCATAGCTCTGCATTATAACTGTGCTATTGCTAATGATGAATAGAAAGAGAAAAATCCTGCTCATTTTTGAGACTGGAGGCTGTGTGCTGCTGAGCAGGCAATTACAAAGATACCTTCCTTCCTATGAACAAAACATAAGTGAAATGAATTCATGGCAACAGTATCATGTCATTCTGTAATATTTGAATAATTGCTTAGAGAGTGCATAAACTTTTAGTTCTTTTAAAATATGTAATTCCAGGTATATTTAAAGAAAAAAAAATTCACCTTGCTTTGAAGTTTTGATGTATAAGCTTAAGTAGCCATCTAAGTCTTAAGTGACCCTACTGCAGTTTATATAACTCCTGAATTCATAGAACTGTGAGCAGGAGAAAAACTGAGCTGCTATTTTTATCATCAGATAAATTAAATTAATGATAGCATTGATAAAGTTCCAGCAGGCAGTAGATAACGGCTAATCATATTTCAAAGTAATTATTTATTATTAAAAATCTATGATTAAGGGCAAAAATTTTATTAATAGATGAGTAAGTTAAGAAAGGAAACACTTTTTTCTTTGCTTTATGACTACTCAGGTGTTTACAGAAGCTTATATAAATCTTAGAGAGGTTTTATTCATAGGTAAATAAATACATTTATAGGAACACTGTGCAATGTGAGCTTTGTTGGAGACTCAGTCCTGTATGTTATTTCTTTCACATGTGTGGCTGTTATAAAATGCCATCATATTAACTAATCTTTGCTGATTTTCCATGCATTCCTGGAACTTTAGCTAGAGCTGTACCTAGATCCATCTTTCTTGAATGGAAGCAGAAAAGAAACTTCAGAAGTGACAGAAACTTTGTGAGGAACTTCAGGCTTTATCACTCATAATTAAAAAGTTGATGGGAACCAGCAGTACAGCTGTATAAAAGAGCAAATACTTCTGGTGCTGAGCAGGTTTCATGTCTGTTAAAAACACTGTTTCATGGGAACAATGATTATCTGAGGCTGACTCACTCCAGCCTCCTCTCTCAGCTAGTTTCTACCCAAATTAAGTCATTTGATGGATACAGGAAAGGCAAGAGCCTCAACATCTATTACTGATGCCACTTCTTCCTCTTGATGTAGCTGCTTTTCTTGCTGTTTACCCATATGATCATAGGCTGCAGCTCTTTTTAATGGTCATTATGCATTTTTTAAAGTTATTCAAAAACCTCTATCTCTTAGCATATTCTTTCATGGTGGTAATAATTCTGTGGAAATTATTGCTTTGTACCCTTTTTAATTGTTGTTGAACAAAACCACAAAAAATATAGAGAAAGGGAGAAACATAAAGAAAACCATCTTGAAGTTTGCTTTTAGAATTCAAGAAGTGCCTCGCACCATCAAAATTATTTATCTGTTGGACAAAGGCAAATATTTTTAGGAACTAATACAGGGCAAGAAAAAGTGAAATGCTGAACTTTACAGATTATTTTGATTATGTGACAGTTCTGTGTCAATCCACATCCTCCCAAATTCGGTTTAATAATCTGTAATACTGTTCAAATAAGTAATTCAAATTAACCTACAGTCATGTTAGCATAAATCAGTTAGAAATTCAGTGAGAAAATATCAAGGTTTTCCTTTTTTCTTTTCATCATAGGAAAATGATCTTGTCTTTTTTGTCTTAGTTTCTTCATTTGTAAAGTGGGCCAGATAATGTGGATGGGTTGCTGCTGGATGTTGCTCCTGGAAAAGCATAATCTGACTCATAATCCTAAACAAGAACTGTTTTTGCACATGGAAAATGTTAAAGACCTTGCTGTTTTGATGGAAAAAAACAATAAAGCAACTTCTCTAGATAAAAGTTGCAAAGACACTCAGCAAAATGTTTGCCTGCAACCATTTGAAACTCCAGCTTTGACCTGATGGGAGAAAGGAAACTGTCCTTTGTGCTTTTTTTAAAGAATTGTTTTTATTTTGCAGAAGCTGTGTCTCAAACTAGAGGCCAGGAGCCTTATTTATTTCCATCCCACTTTTGTTCTGAAACCATAAGTATGTTCAAAAGAGCTAACTAAAAGCTTTTGGTAAGACTTTTCAGATGTTCCCAAAACAAAATTAACCTCTGACATTTTGCTTAGGCTAAAAAATGAAAGATGTTTAATCTTTCTCGTGTAGAGTGCAGATGGTTGAAAAATTGTATTAATAACAAAAAAATGTACTTTACTGTTTTTAGTACTGCCAGTGTGGTTATGATAAATAAAACCTAGGGAATTCAAACACAGTAAGAGACAATAAGTGACTTGAAGTATTATGTAAACTATGGCTGAGTACACAGAGTGGTTTTTAGAAAAACATGAAATTTAATACACTCTAATGTGTCCAAGTTTATCATTTTAAGAGAAAAATATACTTTCAAGAAGCCAGTAGGTCAAAGATGTAGATGGTGGTGAAAAAAAATCCCCCATCCTCTCCTAACCTTCCGTGTTAACCAGTTCATCCCTGAAACACCAATTTTTTTTTTTTCCTTAAATCTGCTTATGAAAATATTAATAAATTTGTAATAAGGCTGGAATTACTCCAGTTATTCTGCCTCTTTCCATGACTACAGTTTCTCTGGATGAATGACAGTGTAAACATTGTTAGAATACAGCCTATTAAATATTTTTCTCACTCTGGGGTATATTCCTGGACTTTTTAATGCTCTTTACAATCACAGGCATTATGTATGAACTGGTAAATAAACTCAAACTTTCAGGCATGCTAGTAGAGGAATTGCCTTTTATAAATAGGAAATTATTTTGCAGTGGTGTGACACATAAATAACATACAACAGCACCATTCCTGTCGATCAGATAAGGAAAATATACATGATACACTTAAATGGTATGTCCATGTAGCTTCATCTGGTGCAGAGGAGCTGACCTGGCGAATACTGGAGCTTCCATGAATGTCATACATAAATGGCAAGTGACCAATAGTGTAGAATAGGATTCCTAATTTGTAGGGAGAAATATGGTGACAAAGATAAACAGTGTCGCACATAAATGTAGCAAACAAAATACTTTAAAAAAAAAGTTTAATTTTCAAGATGCAACTTTGGGGATTTCTTTTCAACCACATTGTACCAACCTTAATGGTTTTTGAGCAGACTTCACTTAAAATGTACAATAAAAGAGAAAACCAAAGAAAACCAGGGTCACTGAAAAGAACAACAGAAGGTTGGCAACTGTCGCGGTCCGGGCGCAAGCGTCTGTGCCGCCTCCCAAAAGGGAAGGGGATTGAGGGCAAAGCGAGATACTACCCCAACAAGCTTATAGGCAACCACGGAGATTGATGAGTATTTAACAAGTTTATTACCAAATATATTCAAATAAAACTGTATTTACTCTATGGAGATATTATTATATCAAAGGACGCCACACCCACCCACTCACTCCCCCTTAGTCAACCTGGTGTGGTGTGGTGCGTGCGTGTTGTATATGTTGGTTTCTACCCTCTTCCGGCGTGTGGCGATGGTCAGGTCAACGATGCTCGGCCGGCAGACTCGGGCGGTTCCAATGATGATGGCGACTTGCCAGCTTTTTGGCGCGATAGGAGTCTCTCTCCGATGGCAATGATGATGACGGCTTTTTGCCGCAATTTCTTTGGCAGCGGCACGCGGCTTGCAACTCGGCGGTGGCGTGCGGCTTCTTCAGTGCAGCTTTCCCCCTTGGAGTGGCAGGTTTCTTTGGCGTGGCGCCCCCCAGCTTGTGGCAATGCCAGCGACAGCTTCTTGCTGTAATTTGTTTTGGTTTAGGCGTGGGATGTCAGCTTGGAGCAGCACCAGTGACGTGGGGCAGGCAGCAGCTTGGCTTGGTGCCACTCCCGTGGCAGCAGCTTTTCCCCTCCTCTACCCTGCTTCAAACCTTTCGGCGTTTGGACTTGGCGCAGTTCCAGCAGCGGCCAGCGGTGGTACGGGTGGTGTCTGGCTTCTGCGCCAGCATCTCCATTCAGCTTCTCCCCCCTCCTTCCTCTCTGGTGGCAGGAGGTGCCCAGATTCTTAGAGCGAGGATTGGTGCTTGGATTCTTAAAGCGGTGGCTCCTGTTCAGCTGCTTCCCCTGACTCCTTCCTCCCCCCAGCCGTGAGGCCTGAGGGGGCGGGTGGGGGGAGGCTTGGCAGCAGCGAACTTTCTCTCTGGATGATGCAGCGGAAAGAGGGAGTCTTTGTTTTCTTTTGAGTTTTTATACGTTGCCGCGTTTGATGATATGACTTCCAGCTTCCGAAGGACTCCTCGATGATTCATGGGAGTTATAGTTCTTTTTAGGTGACTTAAAAAGACATTTCAAAATAATGGATCGGTTTACCACAGCAACTAATGATCTTGATTCTGCTAAGGACTAGAAGATTTATTTGTCTTCTTACTGATAAAAGAAACAGAAGGTATAATCCCAGAGACAGATATATTTTCCTGAGGGAAAGAAAACTGTTAAAGACCTTGCTTTTATGCTGGAAAAGACCGTAAAATGATTATTCCAGCTAAAATTTGCAAAGCATTGGGCCCAGGTGAATTTGATTGCTGAGTTCCGAAGGGAGTAGCAATAAAAATTGTTAAAACTTCAAATACACATTTTTAATGCATAAAGTCATAAGAACAAGAGATCTTATGAAGGTCATCAACTTAACAGTTTAACATTACACACAGGAAAACGTAAATACAATGTGCACGAATAATGACAGTTTAAATGACAACATATTAAAAATTCTCAGCAGTAACAACACCCATCTAACTTGCTTCTTTATATGATCCCAAAGTATAGTATGATTTTACAACAAATGAGAAGCTCAGATCTATCATTTTTCTCCTGGCATGCCTTTCAGTATAAGATTCAGCACACCATGAAAGTTATTAGAAATTTAGCAGTAATCTGGTATCTATTGAAAATGGTATAAAAATGACAAATGTAAATACCTTAGGTGTGTGATTATTCAGCAAAATGCTAATTTATATATTAATGCAAACCTGCAGCAGAAATTGCGTTGCAACTTAAATACCAAGAATAGTAGAAAATCTTGTCCTCTAGATATGGGGTTTAGGCCTAACTTTGGCAAAGTATGGTAACCTTTGCCTGTAGATAATGAATTCCTTTTGGATGAACTTATTAGAAACAAAATTCTTTGTTCAAAACACATAAAGCGATCTCTGGCATTTTAGAATTATAGTGAGACACAAATATTGCCAGTACTAAATATACAGAGAAAAACTTTCAATATCCCCATGAACTGCCATGCACAGAAACAGTGTTGCTTTTTGAAGTGCAGTCTACGGAAAAACTACAAGCATTTCTTGGAATTGTGTGAAAAACAATAGTTCTAGCAACATTTGCTGGTACTCCTATCGCTTGTACTATGAAGATTGACAAATAATTGGTTTCCCTGTTCTTTGACTTTCCATTTTTTCATGTAAAGCTAGACAGCAGTTTTTATGGGACAAAGTAAAGAATTAAAATATGGATATGAGACCTAAATGAGTGGTTGAGTCACATCTGTAATTTTAATCAAAACACTATACTTGAGAAGATTTATAGAAATTTATCGACTAAGTGAAATTCATACTTCACAACCTACCTATTATTTAGTTATTTTAATGGTTCTGAATCAATCAAAAATTATAGTAGAATTACTTGGCTTTGAGCAACCTGGTCTAGTGGAAAGTGCCTCTGCCCATGGCAGTGGGGTTGGGACTAGATCATCTTTAAGGTCGTTTCCACCCCAAACCATTCTATGATTCTATGATAAATAATTATCCTTACTGCATGCAATAAAGCAAGTATTGTCTGAACAGAACTCTGCATACTTTTAAGTAGCTGAATGAATTTTTTCATATGGTTAAGGTGCCTGTTTTACTAACTTTACTGGAGACATTTATTGGTGTCAATACATGTAGTAAAAACGTGGTCTGAACTTTTTGGAATTATGAATCATGGCTCATATTCTTCCATCTAACACACATGTTGTCAGTTGACCCCAGTCAGCAGCTACACACTTGTACAGCCACTCGCTTGCTTTCCCCCAGCAGGACAAGGGAGAGAATGGGAAAAGCAAAAGTTAAAAACTCATGAGTCAAAATAAACACAGTTTAATCAGTGAAGGAAAACAGAGGAAAAAAAAAGTGGTGCAAAGGCAACCACTTATCCCACAAGCAGATTGATGATGGCCAGCCAGTCTCTAGACAATGGCTGCACTTGAAGACAAAACTTCCCAGTTTTATTACTGAGCATGGCATTACATGGTATAGAGTATCCTCTTGGAAATTCAAGTGGTCAGCTCTCCCAACTGTATCCCTTCCCGGCTTCTTGCCCATTTCCAGCCTACTTGCTGGGTTGCAGAATACGGACCAGGGAAAGCCTTGGCCCTGTTCAAGCACTGTTCAACTATAGCCAAAGCATTAGTGTGTTATGTGAACTGTTTTAGTCACAAATTCAAACCACAGCACCATATGGGCTGCCAACAGAGAAAGTTAACTCTGTCCCAGCCAGACCCAGCACACAACTATAGTCTTTGGTAGATCATGTACACATGTATTTTTCAGGTATTCAACTCATTGCACAGCCTAAAATATGTACTCTGCCACAAACTTAAGTCTCTCAATTCACATTAAAATACTTCTGAAATAAAGAGCAAAATATACTATCCCTTCATTGTGACTTTGTTCTTGGCTTCCTTATTGGGTGCAAGACTATCCTGCATAGATATTTGAAGCATTCATTATTGAAGTGGTATATTTTATACATTTCAGCTTATTCGGGACCTTGACATCCATGAAGTAAATGAATGGGCAGAATATTGTCCAGAAGCAATCCTACCTCTATTAGAGGTTTCCTTTCAGAAAGTGCATAAGGGTGTATGATGTTTTGGAAGACTGCAAGAGGGAGAACATAGTGCCAAATTTTAAAATTGCAATTAAAAAAGAGCCAAGTCTAGCTTGGCAGCTTAATTTTAGTTCCTGGGAGCCTTTGGAACAAATATTCAAGCAAATGATTTGTTAGCATTTGCAAAGTAAGGAAGAGATGAGTAACAGTAGACATGTATTTGTCAGCAACAAATTACATTAAATGAATTCTTCAGCAATTGTTAGAGATTCTCAAGAAGCAGCAGATGGCATGTATTCTTAAACAAATCTTTAGGCACTGTCTAACATGACATTCTCCTAAGCAAGCTAGGAAACCTTGGGCTAGTTCAAGCTTCTAAATTGCTAGTAAATTGCATGCAAAGTTGGCTGGATAACTGTGCAAGTAGTCAGTAATTCTTTCTCAAAGTGAAAGGACAAACCGACCACTGGCATTGCTCCTGGGAACAGTTCTTTGCTACTTTTCTTTAATCAGCCTGGATGGTGGAGCATAGACCAAGTTTATGAAATGTATGATAACACAGAGCTGGGAAAGAGAAACAGTATGCCCCAGAACAAGATTTGAATTCAAAATCAGCTTGACAATTTAGAGAAAAGGACCAAAATATATGCTAAAACTCTGTGGAAACAAGTGGAAGGTGCTAGGCGTAGGAAGGTATTATGGACAGCAAAAATGTGCTGTAGAAAAAAAAACCTAGTGAAATACTGTTTCTTTGGAAAAGAATCTGTAAGTGTGCATGTATCACATTCTGAACAGGGGTCAGCAAAGCCATGAAGTCGTAAAAAAATATTCAGAACATTTTATCTCTTGTAAATGGAAATAAAGCTTGTAAGACACGGCAAAGTAATTATCCAGTTCTGCTCAGTGCTGTACTCCAGGCTGGAATTCTGCATCCAGTTTTAGGCATTGTATTTCACCAACATATTGGACCTATGAAATAAAAAACTAAGGACTGGGGGTTATGTACCTTACAGGAGAAATGACTAAGGGAGGCAAAGATAGGGTTTCTAAAGGGGTGATGTAAAAGGGAAAGAAATAATCTGTTCTTCTTTTGTCCATGGTAGATAGGATAAGAAATAATGAGGTTTAATTGAAGCAATTAAGAGTAAGTTTAAACATTAGGAAGAACTTTCTAATGATAAGAATAGTTAAACACTGAAATAGATGTAATGGGAGTAGGGGATGGGAAGACATTAGATAAATACTAACGGGATTGACATACACATAGTTTATCCTACACTGAGGCAGAAAAACATGCTGGATGGCTCTGGTTTTTATCACAATTAATTACATTGATACATCCCTGGAACAGAGTAAAATATGCTGCCTAACAGCTGGTGGCCACAGAATTACATCTTCCAATACAGGAAATGCCAAACACAAAATGTGCTAGTAGCTGTAATAATTCAGTATCTGATTCTTTGACTTTTAATATAAAATATTTTTGCCTTCAGGTTAGAAATAATGATTTATTTTTTTTCTCTTCATTACTCCCAGTAGTCAGATTGTGGGAAAATTGTACTTGTTACTGTTTTGAGAAACCACAGGGGGTGGGGTCTTCAGCAGGAGTTTGTTACTGGAAGAAGGAAGGGATGAGTCAAAGGGTGGTAGGGTAGAAAAAGTGGAGCTATGGTGCTGTTTTTCTGTAATGATTAGAAAATAGGAAAATAATCCAACAACATAAACCATATTTCAGTTTGCTTGTTTTGGACCTTACAGGGTCATGAGTACCCCAAGAAATGAGAGAATGAAGTCTGAAACAGCATAAATATTTGGTGAAACTTTGTTGCTTCTCCTGACTCTGCTCTTTAGATCCTATAGTGAGATAAAGAAGTAGATGAGGAAGTCTAAGTGAATTGTTTCTATTTACCTCTTTCCTGAAGTGGCTTAATGTTTTGGCACGTCATGATATTGCAATGAATAATATGTGGTGCTTTTGTTGTTCTGGTTGCTTTTTGAAGACCTTGTAGTTTGGACCCAACTGAACTGAATATTTCTCTTCCTTATTTCTCTCCTGAGAAAGTTTTTCTGCATATATAACAACATTTCTTCTCTATTACGCTTGATAAGAAGATATTTTTTAACTTTCCTCTTGGTGGAAAAAAAAGTAAGTCTTCTTTATTTACTTCTGTTATCCATTTTGTCCTTCATATTAAATCTACAATTTTTTCTACAGGAGACATAAAGCCAAAGGGGAAAAGGGAAGGTCTACAATAAATTAAACTGGCACTTGGGAGGCATATCCTAAAAATAAGTACATATATCTATGGTGCAGAAGATTCTGATCTTTGTCTTGTCCACCAATTGATAGTAGCAGAGTTGCTTTTTGTTATGATAAAAATTGCAAAAATAGTAGTCTATATAGAACTATTGCTAAAAAAGTAGTATAAACTGAGGACATCCAGGATTCTTAGAATCAGTAAGCATTTAAGACAATAAACTACTTCCATGGGCACTTTCCCTCCCTAGTTCCCTAGTGAGTAAGATAAGGAGTTCACAAATTCTCATCACATTCAGCACCACATATTTTTTCCTACTTAACAAAATAGAGTTTTAGAATTAAATCCACCATCTAAAAGATTGCAACAATTTTCACAGACATTATGTTGTAGTGAAGCAGCATTATACACAATTGAAACAATTATCCAGTTTCAATAAAATACTATATGGCTCATATGATTTCTACCTGATTTTTCATAAAAATTTAAGTCTGGACATCACCTACCTGTAGACAAAATATTGTATGCCTAAACCTTGCCAAATCTTTTCTCTTGGCTTTTATTCTTCATTTTTCCTGAATCAAATTAAAATACCTCTATTGTGTTTTCTTGAGCTCGGTTATGAGTGGAAGAAGTCCTGGATGCACACGTTCACTTGAATTGGATGACTCTCACATCAGTCTCAAGCACCACTTGTGCTTGCATGGAAACATTTACAACCAAATTTTCTGTCTGCTCCGTGGAGGCATTTGTATCTAGAAGCTGCTGAGGTCCTTCCACTGTAGAATCATGAAGAGTTTTTATTGCTTAATGAAGTGTAGATGCTTCATCAGTGAATTAAAAAGATTTCTACCTGCAGATACAAACTCAGTGCTCAGAGCCTGACTATCCAGAATCAGCTGAAGAGGGAGAGTCATTTTTAGTGATCAAGCACGAAAAATAAAAGTGAGTATAAGCAGAATGAGCAGAAATTAACTCTAGGAAGAACCAATTTAAGAGGTTATATTCCCCCAAACAAAGTAGTAAGTTTACTTGTAAAAGTATAAATTCAAATAAGATTAAATACTTTGTTTTATCACTCTGCATTGTTTACTAACTGTAGTTATTCTGTGAACTCCACACTGGATTCATGGTATATCTGTAGCTGCCTATAGAGATCAAGGCCCATTTTATTCTCTTGCTATTTGTTTACTAATAATCTTGTGAACTCTCATTTCCATCTTTTTCATAACATCATAGCTATGTGATTATATTTTGTGAGGAATGGTTCTCATGTCTTTAAGGGCTGAAAATGCTTTCTTAGAATCTGATTTTTCACGGTACTGTGTAACTCCTGCATGTTTTTTTTGAGGCCAGTACGGGATTTTTTTCATACATAGGAAGTATGAGTGTGCTAGAGTTCCAGAGTCTAATGAAGTATATTTTGGATCACTATAAAGGAATGTCGCAGCCCTCAAAATCTCTTCAATCCTCTGTGTAGCACAATAAATGTAAATGAATATTATATATAAGTTCATATTCACATTATCTCTTCTAGAGAGGGTCCTGATAAGCAAGGTAACGTGTTCTTTTTACCATACATTTCATACATTTTTGTTGTTCAGTTTCTTTACAAATATTTTTCCTCCTCTTCAAATTGCTGTTAAACTAGCCCTGTAATGTTCACAAACCAACATATAACAGTGACAGGATTTGTTGATACTGCACTGGAAATCAAATTTGGGCGTATGAGTTTGCTAATATCTTAGAGAAAAAATGTGTACTTGCCTAAGCTATTGATTTTGTATCAGTCTTTATTCACATGAAGAACGTCCCTCTAAGTCAGAGTGGGAGATGCTGGTAAAGGCTGAGGTCGACTATACACACTTACTACTTTGCTTTCAATGGCTCTGCAGGCTGCCAGAAAACATATTGCCTTGGAATAATTTTGTTTGAGGTATTATTGTTGGTAAGACTCTCTATAAGTTAATACTGTGTTTTCCAAGCCAGCCAAGTGCTTTCTGAACATTTGCGTATGAGGTACTTCTTCACTCTGATGAATGGGTGTAATTTTTGTGCCCGGATATCAAGCTCAAGTAGCCTAACCCTGACTGCTAAGCTGACCTCCAGCTTTCTCTGATAGCTATCAATAATTCTCCATGCATTGTGCAACAAGCACAACGAGCAAAGACTTCAAATGCTACAGATAATTGCTGTCGTGTTCATAGTTTGCACTGAGTATGTTTGGACTAGTCTTTCAAGGGGAAAAAAGGCAATTACCCATTCTTTTCTCTGGGAGACTGGAATTACAACTCATGTTTTAACAGAAGATCTTAAAACAAAAACAAAAATGAAACAACCCACCTTGGTATAGTTTCTTTCATGTGACCATAAGATACACTCAAAGAATTATACAGGTACATATCTGAAACAACAGTACTGTTTCCTTTAAATGGCCCAAGTAAATATAATTGTTAAAGGAAAATTGATACCAAAACAAAAATGAATCACTGCTCTTGGGGGCGAAAAAATGTGTCTCAGATGCTTTAAAATTGTTGAGAAAATATTTGTGGGAGGAATGACTCTTGGAAAACCTCCCAAGGTCAGTGCGATCCATGGCATTGTGCTGAGTAAGTTACACTAGTTTTCATGCACTCAGTTGTCTCAGAAGAAATTGCTATTCTTTTTCTTTTTTTTCAATCCTTCTTTTTCCATTGTTGTTGTTGTTCTTCTTCTTCTTTCATTTGCATATAGTCCTTATATTTGCTAAGAAAGTGACCAAATTCCAGGAGCGAATATCCACTTTAAGTGAGTGGGATCACTTTTGTATGTATACGTTACCAAAACGTGCGTCACTGTTGCAGAAAGATGACTAAGCTCTCTGTACAATCTTCAGCCTTCAGGTTGCGATCCTGTAATCCAGTTGCAAAACTTCTATTTACCTGAAATTTCTAGTGGGACTTCTGTCTCATTTCAGAGAAATGTAGCTGCTGTTGATGCTACCCAGTGTACTTCCTTTTTCCTTGGTACCTACCACTGTTTTCTCCAGCATCTGTGAACCCTGTTCTTAAGTTTCTGGAGAAGCTGGGACTTAGAAGGCATGTGTTATTTCTACCCAAATTAAATTTGTGCTCCATTTGTCACTGGATTTGACTTATGCTCTTTAAAGTTTGTGACTATAGCTATTTTTTACAGTATTTTGAGAAATGAGAAAAAAATAGCTAACAGTTGAATGAGATCTTTTTTTCTAAAGGCTTTTTTCCTTTTTATGGTCTAAATTGTATATAATTGATGCAATTCTAAAATGAGATTTCCACTTCAAAATATGTTTATGAGGATTTCAGCTAGAGAATTAAATTTGTGTTATAAGGGACTTACACCAGTCCACATACATTTGAAGTAGCTCTGTTGTCTCAGTGGAGATTTACATAACTGTATCTTCCATCAGAACCTGCACTTTCCCATTGCATACTCACTCCAATCAATTTAGATTAAAAATTTGTTTGACCTATTTTAATAACATAATAAAATCATAAATTAATATCATAATAGAATCATAAATTCTATCTAAATTTGTGGGTATGTAGGTATTCACAAGTAAAACATATGATTTCTCTGTGATAGTATGAACATTTTCTCTGTTACTTTTATTTCATCTTATGAAATACTGGTTTGGACAAACAGCCTTGACCTAATGTAGAATATGGAGCTTGGTGAAGCAACAACTATACACTGGAGATGGCACTAAGCTCATTATAACTACAATATAAACCCAGAGCTTGAAAGCATCGTGGTAACTTCCATTACACTAAAAGCTATTGATTAGAAATGCTTCCCTGCAAGAAGGAGGGGACTCATGAACTCACTGTGTTCCAGTGACTCACCATGAGATCTCAATGGGAGCTGCAGATGCCAAGTAGCAGCACAGCAGCTAAATGAGGAAAATCAAGTGCAATCCAGGTCTTCTTATCCAAGCTGTATAAATTAATGAAAAGTTAATGGGTTTGTCTGAATGGGTTCTAAAGAAGATGCCATTGTATGTCAAATTCCTGCTCAGTTTTTCAATTCCATTTATTTTTTACTTTAACTTTACTTGTTTTGAATATTTAAATTTTACACTTCTCATCAAAGTACCTTTTACTGAAGACAGAAAAAGCATGTACTGTAGGACATTGCAGAAAGCACATGCCCTTTTTATGTATTTTGATTGTAGTATTCTTTAGGATACGTCTTCTACATGCCTTTTAAATACATGCAGATAATGTTTGATACAAGATGTAAGAAAGTAATAACAGCGAAGTTGTTTAAAGGTTATGCCAATGCCTTAAGCAGAAGGTGGTGTGTTTGAAACATTTGGCCAATTACAGAAAACAATTATATCTCACTAATAATGCACACTGGATTAAAAATTATAGTTGTCAATATTGAATGTTGAAAGGAACATTCAGAGAGATAAAAGCAAAACGCTTGAGACTTCAATATTTTAAACTACTCTTGGAGACATGTTTTTTTGGGGAGGGAGACCTGGTTTGTTTTAATGGCAGTAAAATGAGGTGGCTCTTCTACAGGCATTCCAAGTATGTTTGGGGAAATGTGCTTTGAATTTTTTTCTTTTTCTAAGAAGCAAATGATCTGATGTTCTTTGTAACAGACACTTTTGGAATAACTATCCATTTCTCAGAGCAGGAAGGCACTTGCTATAGGCTTTAGAAAGCAGAATGAAAAAATGGATCAAGCATTTTTTAACATACTATATAAAGAGGCTTTGCAAATGAAAATAATTTGAGTTATATTGTTAGTGGCTTTCGTACAGTTCTTGTAATTTTGTTTTGAAACAAACTATAATTATAGAACAGCAGTTCCTTGAAATATTTTCTTTAAACAATTGAACATACAACAAATATGAATCCTATTAATTGATACTGCTTTTTTAAGTTCATAAGCATCTTCATATGTGTTAGTCTTTGTTTTGTTGAATTGTAAGGAGACTTTTCCTGAAGGTCAGTGTTATCCATTACTGTCCCTTGGCATGATATGTCATTTTGCAGTTTTGTGTTAGTAATTTTTTTTTCCTATGTTCAGTGTGAAGGTTGCTTCTGTTTTGCTTTCTGTACGGATTAATAATAGGACCATAGCACAATATTTGTTGTTCACTATGTTGGCTGTGTTCATTACATTTATACACGCTTTACATTGCATAATGTATTATTATTACATGAATGAATATGTATATGCTTATCTAGTCTATATATTCAGTATATACTGGATATACATAACAATTCCACCTTGTTAGAATATTATTTTCTCTCTTAGTAGGTGGTTAGTTGCTCAGATTATTTAATTACTCTGAAAATGTGATTGAAAAAAATGTACAAGAAGTATTTGTGGTTTGTTTGGGAGTTATGTTAACTTGATTAAGTACATAGGTTATATGATACACGATCCTTGCTTTCATGATTATAATTCTGTGAATTGCCTAATAGCATAAAAACTCTGCCAGAGAGAAATTTTAATTATGGTTTAGATGTAGGAGTTTTTCCACTTTGGGAACCTCAGAATTATTCCTCCTCTTCATGAATAAAAACTAGAAGGCAGGTGATTTGTGCGCTCATTTCAATAATGGGTCAACTATCAAACAGGACTTCTGTTACACACTGGCATTTACCTTACAGAGAAGGGTTTCCCCTGTAGGACAGTTTGCTTAGTCCACTTATTATTAAAAATTTGCTTTAATAGTATAATAAATACCATTTTCTATCATGCTTAGGATGTAACCACAAAAAAATGCTACCTAAGAAATACATTCAGAACATATTTTAATGGATATATTTTTTCATATTACTCAACCAATAATATTTATATCTCCTCAGATACTTTCTTCTGTAGCTCTACATTTAAATGTTCATTAATTTCCTTCTAAACTTCTATTTGATTTGGTCCCATGAAAGGTCATTACAATATTCCCTGCTCTCCTCTTAATAGGTACTACACAGCAATAGACCACATAGACAACTTCTTGTGAGGAATCATTACCATTGTTTCTGATAAAGTTTTAGCTCAGAAACAGTTCTTCACTAAAGAATCCTATATTGATTTTTCTTGTTGACAACATCTTTGTCATTCTGACCGATTTGCCAGGTATAGAAGAGCTGACAACAGAAAAGTGTCTTCACCATATTTTCACTGGCAACATGCTACCGTGCTGATATATTATAATAGATGAATTACATCACACCATAAACTTACAAAGAATAGTCTCTAGATGGCCTATACTGAAGATAATGTAGGTTTAGGAAAATATGTAAAATGATTAAAGATTAGCATGAAAATATATATCCAAGTAGTTTCTTTCAGAAGGGAACAAAGGTAATAAAGAAGACTTCAAGAACTGTCAAAGGTGACATTATAGTGAGTGTCTTCTATAGTCCACCTGACTAGGGAGAACAAATAGATGAGTCCTTCTACAGACAGATAGGAGGAGCTTCACATTTGCAGACCCTGCTCCTCACATTGGGCTTCAACCAACCTGATACCTGCTAGAGGGACAACATAGTAGCATATAAGCAATCCAGGAGGCTACTCGAGTGCATTGATGGTAACTTCCTCCTCCAAATTATAGCAGAGATGATGAGGAGAGATGGAGATGCATCTGCTGGACCTCATATACCAAGAAGGAAGGGTTCACTGGGGATGTGAAGATAAAGGCAGCCTTGGCTGCAGTGATCACAGTGGAGTTCAGGATCCTGAGGGCACGGAGGTGAGAAGCTCACAACACGTGCCTTTCAGGATAGCTGACCTTGGCCTCTTCAAAGATCTGCTCAGAAAAGTCCCATGGGATAAAGCCCTGGAGAGAAGAGGGTCCAAGAAAGCCAGTTAATATTTATGGATCACCTTCTCCAGGTCAAGAGAGTTTAATCCAAACAGATACAAAGTCAGGCAGAAATGCCAGGAGGCCTGTGTGGATGAACAAAGAGCTGCTAGCCAAAGCTGAACACAAAAAGAAAGCATATAAAGGATGGAGGGGAGGAAAGGGCCTGGGAGGAATACAGGATCATTGTCTGAGCATCCAAGAATGAAGTTAGGAAATTCAAAACCCAAATGGAATTCAATCTGTCCAGGGATGTCAAATACAACAAGAAGGGTTACTGTAAGTACATTATAGACAAAAGAAAGACCAGAAAAAATGTGGATCCATTGTCAACGAGGCACGGGACTGGTGATCCAGGACATGGCAATGGCTGATGTACTGAATGCTTTCCTTGCCTCAGCCTTTACTTGCAAGGCCAGCCTTCAGGAATCCCAGGTCCCAGAGACAAAGGGGAAAGGCTGGAGTAAGGAAAATGTACTCCTGGTGGAAGAGGATCAGGTCAGGAAATATTTCAGCAGACTGAGCATACATAAGTCCGTGAGGCCTGAACAGATGCATCCACAAATACTGAGGGAGCTGTCGTTATTCTGAGGCCACTCTCAATAATCTTTGTTCTTTGCGTGGCAACTGGGAGAAGCACCCAAAGACTGGAAGAATGAAAATGTCACCCCCATCTTCAAGAAGGGCAGGAAGGAGCCAGGGAACTTAAGGCCAATGAGACTCACTGCAATCCCTGGGAGCATGATGGAGCAGCTAACCCTGGAAATCATTTCCAGGCACATTAAGGAAGAGAAAATCATTGGGAGTAGTCAGCATAACTTCACCAAGGGTAAGTCATGCGTGAGCAACTTCATAAACTTCTATAATGAATTGACTGATAGAGTAGATGAGAGCAGAGCACTTAAAGTTGTCTATCTGGATTTCAGTAAGGCCTTTGATGGTCCCTCCCATAAGATCCTCATAGAGAAGCTGTTGATGTGCAGGCCAGATGAGCAGGAAGTGAGGTGGCTTGAACACTGTCTGAATGCCAGGCCCAGAGGGTGATGATCAGTGGCACAAAGTCTACTTGGAGGCCAGTGACTAGCTGTGTGCCCCAAGGATCAATCCTGTGTCTGAGTGCAGCCTCAGTAAGGAGGAGAACCTTCAAACTAGGAGGAGTGGCTTATACAACAGAAGGTCACGCTGCCATCCAGAGGAACTTTGGCAGTCTGGAGAAATGGGCTAACGGGAACCTTACAAAGTTCAACAGGAAGTGCAAAGTCGGGCACCTGAGGAGGAACAACCCCATGTACCCATATATGCTGTGGGACACCCAACTGGAAAGCAGCTTTGCAGAAAAGGACCTAAGGGTCCTGGGGGACACCAATTTGACTGTGAGCCAACAATATGCCCTTGGGGCAGAGGAATCTAACGGTATCCTGGGCTGCATTACCAGCAGGTCAAGGCAGGCATTACGTCTCCTCTATTCAGCACTGGTGAGGCCACAGCTGGAGTCCTGTGTCCTGTTCTGGGCTCCTGAGTGCAGGAGAAACATCAACATACTGGAGACAGACCAACCAATGGCCACAAAGATGATGAAGGGACTAGAGCATGTCTCCTGTGAGACTCCCAGCTGAGAAAGCTGGGACTGTTTACCCTGAAAAAGAGAAATCTCAGGGGGGCTTATGTTAATGTACATAAAAACCTGAAGGGAGGGTACATAGAGGACAGAGCTAGGGTCTTTTCAGTGGTGCCCAGTCACAGGACCAGAGGCAATGGGCACAACAGAAACACAGGGGATGCTGTCTGAACATCAGGAAACATCAGGAAGAGGGAGGTTGTGGAGGCTCCAACACTGGAGATATTCAAAAGCTGTCTGAACGTGGTCCTGGGCAATCACTTCTAGGTGGCCCTGCTTGATCAGGGAAGTTGGATCAGGTGGCCTTCAGAACTTCTACTCCAGCCATTCTGTGAACCTGTGATATTGATATTCTGTGATATTAATTAAATTGTTAGGAAGACAAGAATTAGCTCTAACTTGGTTTGGGTCCATTTTATAGACATCCACAAAATGTGACTGTTGAAGTATCTGCTACC
This sequence comes from Coracias cyanogaster, assembly GCA_033124195.1. Taxonomy (NCBI): domain Eukaryota; kingdom Metazoa; phylum Chordata; class Aves; order Coraciiformes; family Coraciidae; genus Coracias; species Coracias cyanogaster. Next base: position 215,480 of record JAVSBS010028433.1, on the reverse strand, counting down.
ACTAGAAATTTTAATTGTGTGGTTCTGATAGGAACAATTATATACGAAAAACTAATGTAGCTATCCATAATATACATACAATCAGCATGTTGCAAAAGCCTGTCAGGTACAGTATCTCTTTATCAAGAGCTGCCTTTTTCACCCATTCTAAACTAATGCCTGGAAGTTTTTTACATTACTTGGTAGTCTTATAGAAGTTACAATATATATTCTTATATCAAGAAAATAGTTGTTTAGCCAATTCATATCAAAGTGATTAATGAAATCAAATATTGTTCTAAAGCATCTGCTTCCTGATTGCAATGTGTGCAAGTAAAGTGCTCTGTACACATGGGAGCTCAATCCAGGCATTCACATGGCTACAAAAAAAAATTATTATTGCTCAGTTCCTGTAAAATCTATGGAAGAAATAAAAAATAGAAATTCTTACTTTAGCTAAGGATGACCAGATTTTAAGTGAAAAAATGTTGATTCTTTTAATGGTATCTTCAATTGTGTTCAGTGTGTCTTCTACATTTTTAGCTGCTGACTCTCAAGAACACTTAACACCAAATTGTCTTCAGCATCTATGGTAAAGTCACAGCATTACTGATAGCACACAAACATTCCTCACTTTTGTCTAAAGACAGCACATGAATACAAAAATATGGCTAGTTTTGCATGCAGTCCTGTTAATTTTGGTGTTGTACTCGTCTGGGAAGGCACAAATATCCAGCTACAGACTCAAGGCCTAAGTGAATATCTCTGATGGGCAGTCATATGTCATCATTCCTTAATAAGTATAATAAAGAAGAAATACTATATTTACAGTAGAGATTGTGATAGTGAAGATAGCTGCCAGTTCACCATACAATACAAAACCAGTAGAAAAGTTTCAGGAAGTATTGTCTAAAAACAATATCCTTCTCACAGACAAAAAGCACAACCTCTCCTCTTCTTAGTCTCTGGCTCATGTTATCCACTGGATCATCACCTCTGTAAAACTGCCATCCAGTTGGAAAATTACTTCTGCCATTCAGCCACTGCACAGGATTTTTACTCACTGTCAGCTCAGCTAATCCTATTGTATTAATGGGTCTAACAGACCAGTTTTGCTGAAAGGATGATTTGACAGGGATTTGATTTCTTCTGATAGTAACTGGGGCCTGATTTTGCTGCCTCTTGTACAGACATAATTGACTACACAAAGAACAGTGCAACAAGGAATCAGATTTGTTGAGCTAATTTCCACTCTCATGTACACCAAAACAAGCACAAATAATTCTGAAAAATCTTTAGTCCTCATTTCACAATAGTTTCTTAAAGAAGGTGTTGAAATAAGTTATTTGATGAATATTTCAAATTAACTTCAAGACAAATATTCTTAAAATAGAAATACCTGTGTAGCCTTGCATCACTTTAATAGAGCATGATCTGTTCTTGCCATTACTCTCTGCCAGCCAGAATAGTTAATTCTATGTGAAAGGTTTTGATAGGAATATCCTGAAAATATATTTTCATGCCATGTACCCAGCAGGTCTAAATTAAAGGAATAATAATAGTGCTGGGAAGAAAAGAAGAGTTATAGTCAGATGTACAGGCCAAGTAAAGCGGACCATACAGAGACCGTCCTTAATTATATAGAGAGTTAGTTAATATATAATAGTTAGTGTATCCATGCTCAGTGATAGGAAGTAACACCTCTAGTGATTACAAGGAAGAGGTCTAAAAGCACAAATCAAACTGAAGTGTGCAAATCCCAGAGATTTTAAGTGAAAATTAAATGTTTCCAATCCAGTGAAGTAGTCCCAGAAGCTAAATGGAAAAAGAGCAGCAGTTCTTAAAGACTATCTGTTTACTGAGTGAAATATACTGATTTACATTGTTTCATTTTCTGCTTATCCAGGGAAATTAGAACACTGGGGAGGGAGCATTGTTCTTTGACTTGCCTTCACTCATGCAAATTGCTTATTTCTCCTTTCATTATCTCTATTATTAATATTATTAAATTCAGCTATTAAAAACCCTTTGATTCCTGGTTGTGGTTACCACAGCCATGATACAGATGCAGGAATGCTCGTCCCAGTGACGGATGCAAATTTCTTTAAAGCATTGACATATTGCAAGCACATCTGAAGTTTAGTACATCTGAGACTAGCCAGACCCATTTTGGAGAAAAAGTATTAAATTTAATGACGCGGGAAAATAAGGCCAAAGTCAAATTTCTTGGGATTGTAATATAATTTAAAAGCAGTCATTTTTATGTCTACATCATGTTCTCTCCCCTGAGCCAGTCCAAGTTTATTTAGAAGTATGGTAAAAATTACTAAAAGAAGAGAACAAGTAACTTTCCAAAAATGTCAGTTCTAGGAAGTAGTTGAGAAAAAGGAGATCTAAGTATCAAAGATGTGCTTATTTGTTAACTACTGTGGCTCCAAGGAAGCACAAGTCTATTCAGATGTGTGTTATCTAAAAATGTGTAACAAAAAGAAAATCATAGATTAACAGCATTACACTAAAACAATGTTAAATGATTTCATGTTCGATACATTTGTGATGATAAATGATAGAAAGGTGATAAAGCTGTATAGGAATCAAACAGCATAACAAAATTTTGGTTCAGAAAGAGTATTGATTTAATTGTCTTGACTTTGATTCTGTTGGTCACCTGCAGACAACTGGATAGGGTAACAGAAAATATTACAGGGTGTAAAAGTAAATTGGTGGGGGTATTTTCAAATAGGGAACAATAGTAATGATTTGTAAGAATGAATTTTCTTAACCCATTATATTTAAATTCTTCATTGGAAACATTTCTCAGTGAGCTTTTTGTGGAAATCATACAGAGATTGGTTTTGAGAAAACAATTTATTTGAACGTTTTTGTGTTTAACAGGGTGTCAAAGTATTTGCTGCTGTTTATGCTTGATTTCCATTCTCATTTGACTAGAGAAAATTCAGAGATACATACAAGTTATAGCCAGAATGTACTGCTACGAAAATATTAACCTGACCTTCTAAATGCCAAAAGGCATTTTCTTCCAGTGATTCCTACAATGCAGCCCAAAAGTAATGATTGATACACCATTCTGTTAGACAAAGGCTCTTTCTTAAGACTTCAGGGAAAAATTTCCCAGTATTCCCAATGCTTATTTTATCTTTATTGAAAATTTTCATCTTACTTTCTGTTTGAACTTTTCTGACTCTTGATCCTATAATTTGTCTGATTGAAAGGACTTCCAGGTATCAAGAATCTTTCTCCTGAGATTGATAGTTACAGAGTGCTTTCAAGACAACTTTTAATCTTGTCTTTGATATATCCAATAGATTGAGCATCTTAGGGCTTTTATTGTGCAATATGGGTGCTGAGTTTTAGGTTTTTAATGCCATGAATGACTGTGGAAAAAGTTTTTTTTTTCCCTGAAACCTCTTTCATTTTTCACTTCCTTTTAAACGTATGAGCACTGGAACTAAACACAGTAATAGTTTTAGTTATGCCACAAAAAGTAATGATGTTCACTATTTCTCTTTGTTATTTCTTTGCCTGTGCATTCAAGACTTGCACTGCACCCCTTAGTTGCTGGTTCACACAAGGAATTAATCTACAGTAGCTTAACTAAAATGGTCTTGTCATTATTTCATTCTCAATGCACTTGGGATACATAGTAATGCCTAGAAAAGGGGACCTCACCTAGAGTAACTTCATGCATGTTAGTGTAATTTACATAGGGGTACTGAAATTGGACTAATGGCTTTGTCTCGTACAAAACTGGAGGAAACACCTAATTGTGCCCTAACGATTTTTTGGCAGAAAGCTTCATCATTTTTGGTCAAGAGAGGTCATCTGTGCTTTTCACGTTATTGTACTTTTCTCCTGAGTCTTGTACAGGGTGTTCCAGAAAAGAAGGGATCTTCAAAGAAATGTAGATAGAAAATTGAGTTAGAGCAGAACCAAACCCTTCTTTCTCTGAAATTTCTTCCTTCTGCCAAAATAAAAAATCAATAAAGTCCCCTGCTGTATTATATTTTTCCCAGTTCACTGGAAAGGCCTCTGAATAGGTCCATCCAAAGCTGTGTGGAGTCTGTGAGAGACCGTATATTGACTTCAGACCTAATGGAGCCATATGGAGGTATAGGAACTCCTGGGCCCTCTTCCCTAGGTTCTGGTGGATTTGCAGATTTTGCAGATGAATCCCAAACTTTGTTCCTCAAAGCCCAGCTGTTTGAAATGCTACTTCCCTATTTACTCAATATTCAAGCAGAAGGTTGCAACAGAATAAAAGTTCTGTGCTATGTATCTTTATAATATATTTCTAATTATCATAATTATAGTCAATAATTACAATCAATATTTACAGTGGTTTTCAAAAGTATGTTTCCAAAAAATGCAAGTAATCCTAATGGAATTTGTCAGGTACACAGTTCTTACACTATCCAAGAGATTCTGGGTTCAGTCCCATAGTAAAAGCTGCCTCTTGAAATGACATTTTCCAGTACAATATTTTTAAGTAGATAAATTTATAGAGAAGTATACCTATGAATTATTCTTTGAGAAAACAAACTTAAAATACCATCTCTTAAATTTCTAGCTATCATTTTTATTGCAAGACACCTGCATAAAGGCAGGCTTTATTTCAGATTGCTTCCCCACTATGCATACTACCGAATATATTATGAAATTTCATAAACTATGTCTTTGGTATATTATACCCTTCATTGTTGCCAAATGTGATTTTGAAATATAATTTTGATGAGGGAAAAAAATCATATTAAAATGTCACTTCTAATATGCTATTTCTTATATGCTATTTCTAGAATGTTATTTCTGTAATTTCAAAATACTAATGTACTGTTTAATCTGTTTATCATGAAAATACTGTGCTTATATAATTGTCAGGAGAAGTATCGTTCTCTGGATGAGGTGTAAATATTCTAGCAGAAGAAAAAAATGTACTAGCAGAAATAACCACAAAATACACCAACAGTCACTTCCTTTTTTTTTAAATAAGGTTTCAGTGAAACATCACGAAATATTAAAATGATTATTGAATTAATAAAAATATCCTTTTTATGATTCCCATTTTTATGTCACTGAATCATAGTAATATGCTAAATAATTAGAATTGGTTGGGCTTTTGCTGCAAAAAATATGGAGCAGATTCTGCTCTCAGCTCAGTAGGGACAGCCTGAGACAATTCATCTGAAGATAATATGCCAGATTCACAGCCTGTGTAAGTTGCATAGTTCTACTGATTTCAACCGTGTCATACCAGATTTAAATCAACTGAATACTTGGCTCGGTATGTGCAGCCAACAGACTACACCAGTAGTGTTGTAAGCAGAATTTGGCCAAAGGAATTAGGTTGTAAACACAGAAATTAACAATGCAATTTGGTATCGTTTTTGGTGGGGGAAGGTCTAGGAAGTAAGCATTTGCAGTGCGTGAAGACATATCTTAGTTCTTTGAGTGAGTAGCTTGGGTGCAACATGGAAACAGAGGACTTTTCATATCTACTAGAAGTCAGAGTGCTGAAGAGCAAGTTACCTGGGCAGTTGTCCAGTTGCTAGTGGAGGAGGCTGTAAGGCTGTTCTGCTCCTCCAGTGCTTCATTGACAGTCCGCTTTAACCCCTTGTCTCATACCAGGACTGTGAATTGGTCAAAATCACTGGTACAATCAGGTGGTGCAGAAAAAGTTGAGCCATTCTGTGCCAATGCCAACAACAGCTAGTAGATGGCACTTTGGGTCTTGAAAGCCTCTGGTTCCACTGGTGCCAACAGAGCTACTGCGTAGACAATAAGGTCCTCCAGGGTGGATGGATGTATATGGGGGTAAATTCAGACTACAGGTGGGTAAATCATCAGCAATGCCAGAAATGTATAGTACAGCTCTACTCTCCTCCAGGTACATAAATTTTACTTGAGTGCACCTGTAATGACATAAATACAGTTACTCCTGATTTCAGTGAGGAAAATTGCAGAATTCAGGTGTTGATAGTATACATGGCTTTCAAAGAGTTTCCATCCTTTATTTTATTAATAGTGGCTGGAGTCAGCAAAATGCATAAGATGGTTTAACTTACCATGACAAAAAAATGTGGAGGAAGGCATTTTCATTGCTGTTTACTAGTGTAGTTTGGCTATAAACACTGCTTTATTCACAGAGCAGGAATTCAACACTTTCAATTTTATTTAATTCAAAATGTTTTGACAGTTTAATTTACTATCACTTAAAAGTTTAATCAGTCAGACATTTAGGGGAAGCTGCTCAGCTAGTGTAAATCTTTCTGGTGACAGTCATCAAAAATGGCATACTAAGTAAGAATAGGGCCCGTGACATAAAACAATATATGCTAAACCTTGTAACCAGATGAGATTAACCATCTGACATTGCCTGTGATGGCATTTTCAGAACTCTGCCTTTGACCCTGACCTCCTGAGGAACAGAACTGGCCTTTTAGCAAGTTCACATGTTGGGTTTAAGTAATCATGTGAAGCTAAATATGGCCACCAAAAAGAATGTCATTGAAGTATTGGTATTGAAATATACCAACACTGCAGTAACTGGGACTAGGTGAAGGAACCTGAAGTCATATTACAATTGAAATAACATTTATTTTTCACTAAGTTTGGGGATTTATGTACCTAAAAAAAGGAAATTACTATATGCAGTTAAAGGAAGAAGACTCTTCCAGAAAAATATAGCTATAAGTAGTTATTTCTAATAGCTTAAATGTCACTGTAATTTATATTGCTTACAGAACATAATATCTTTAACTTATGAGATTGGGAAGTTTTTATTTTCTCAGTGAATTTTATTCAATTTGTTGATCTTCAGGTATTTACTCACAAAAGGCATACTGCTTTTCATATTTTGTCTTTTTGCTTTTCAGCTTCTTACTTTCATAAATGCATGCAACAGTATGTGCCCTTTGCACTTTCATAACAAACTAAAATTTCAGGCAGTGAGATTTTAGAAATCTAAATTTAGAGTGTGTGCATGGAAAAGGTGATTTATAATATCTTAAGCCAAATAACTTTATTTGGTCTGACCTATGAGTATTACAGCTAAACCCTGAAAGACTTACGTCATAATTTATAGTCGTTATTAGTTTTAAAGTGGTAACTTTAAATAATAAAATTGAAATTATTTATTAAAATACTGACTAGTTATGATGAGAGTTTTCAGTGTTTTGAGGCATTAACTTATGAAGCTTTTTATTACAAAAAGTGACACATTCTGGCAGGAATTTGCTATGCATAAGAGATTATAATTGAGCCCAGTTCTGTGTAACCCATTTTCTTTACTCCTGGTTTACAATATATCCGAATTAGTTTAGATCACATTTCTTAATGATCACATGAAAAGGTATTTTCCTATAGGAAGCCTCCATGAGAAATGACCTATAATAACAGAACTGGGCTTCAATTTGGAATTGCTTTTGAGTGCTTGCTCCCCAGGAAGCGCTGGTGGAGATGGCACAAACTGCAGGAAGAGATCTCCCAAGCAGTCAGACTGCTGTGTTGTCACCCTTCCCTGTTTCTTTGTTGGTTTCGCACAGTCCCTCTCCTTGACTTCTCTGTTGGTTTTCCTTTGTTACTTTACCTTTCCCATTTTCTCTCTCCCCTGAGATACCTTTGTACTGTCTCTTATCCTCTCCTCAGTCAAAATCATAATGGGCAACAGAGATATACTCCCTCAAAATCACCTACCTCGTGGAGGAGCTGAGGACCATAGAGTCTAGCATGAGTACTAGGACACCAAGCCTGTTTCTTAACTTTAATTTCTGTCCAGTTCACTACCTGAGGCTTAACTCCTAGTCCCCTCTCAGTTTGTAGGTTTTGGGGGAACCTTCTTCCCTGTGCCCCCTGTTGATGTTGGGTTGGGGCTAAAAGGCCAAATTATTACTTGTTGATAGGAGCCTTTTCTTAGGCACAGTGCTCTTTGATCTAATCTGGGGGCAGAATCCATGCCTGAGATTGCTTTGGCCTTTGCTAGCTGTACCAGGCAGAGAACTGATAAAATTTTTAAGATGTGCAAGTTTCTGATGCTGGCAAATCCTGTGGGACATGACCCTACAGCTCTGAGTTATTCCATCCAGTTTAAGTGACAGTTTTTCCACACTGGATTCGGAGATCTGACCCAATGACTCAGTAATGAGTGCAGGATCAGTCACACTGCTTGTGGTAACAACTATACAGCATACTCTAAAACTAAAATTTTATTGTTTGATCTGTTTAAAATTGTCTGCTTCACACTGGTCATTAAGGAAATTTCAGAATGGGAAAGTAGAAGCAAATTAACTTAGAATCCCTATCACAAATGACTCATGGCTTTAAAATATATAGTCATAAAAGTCTTACAAGAAGATCCTCTGATTAATGACTAACAGTAATTGAACTTACAAAGAGCTGCAGTAAATCTTGTACAATTTCTGCACTTTGGAAACAGTATTGCTTTATTTCATATCACGTAAATTTTGTTGAATAGAGGAAACACTGCTTCCCTGGTGCTTTTGTTTTTCCCTCTGGATTGTAGCAATGGAGCACTTGCATGTTGTGTTTGATGCCTTGCATGATGAAGACATGCAATGGCAAGTTCCAGTCTGCATGCTGCTTAATGAATGTTTTCCTTTTCTCTCCTTCCCTGTTATGTGCTTACAGAAGACAACTATGTGGAAGGTGGGTGTTTTCTACCTTATTTTCCTAAGCTCTTGTTTTTCCCTTCTGTTTAGTGGTTTTTTCCCCTTCTGCTTAATGTTATAAAAGTACACATATCATTCAGTACGGTAAGTTGCATTTTTTTTTTACCCAATACAAGTGCATTAAATAAGTGTGATTTCTTTTTCCATACAGAACACAAGCAAAGCCCCTTTTTAATCTTGGCCTTATTGGTGTAACTCCAGAATATCCCTACTGAAATGATGGGACTTATATGAATGATATCACCCTTCAAAATTATTCAGGAGATTTGCAGAAGGACTGGTTACTTCTCATGTTCTGTATGAAAAACACTGCAAGAAACTGTTTCATCAGTGTGGAGCATAATTCCTCCTCTTTAGAATGTAATGCATGTTAAATACCTATCTTTTAATTGCTTAGGAGAATGGAAAGTGCTTTTTTCTTTAATACTACAAATCTTGCTTACTGTAATATCATTTACACACAACGTTTTAGGAAAAAAGTATTTCTGGCTAGTTTTTCAACATAATGCACTCTGCCTTTTGGACATTGCAAAAGAAGCAGCTTGTGATTTTAATAATAATAATGTTGGTATGTATGTAAGTCCCTTTAAAGAAAGTATGGCACAGGGCAGTGGAAACTAAAGCACAATGCCATCTAGCCTGAGTATTGGTAAGTAAGTCTATAAACTGGTAAAACATGTCATGTGCGAATATATAATAGTTTTAAAGGTACAGAATATGCTTCACAGATCAGTTATTGCTGGGAATCAATACTGTCTTTTTACTTATAAGCCAAAAGGTGCAGGTGCTTTTTTATGTACACGTGCTTTTAAAGTCTCTCTGTGCTGAATCTTTTGCTACTCGATAAAAAATTATTTATCTGAAAAATTAGTTTATCTAAACTGAGCAATAACTTTTAATTTATCTTTTCCAATACTTTAGAAACTGTTCTTAAATCAAGGACTTTGTAAGGTAACTCATATGCAAAGTGACTGTCCTGGCATGGCTCTGACAAAGGATCCTGTAGTGAGCCACTCTGGGGCCTGAGTTCACTCAGGATTCAAGTCAGTGAGGGCCACTGCCTGCCTGTTCAGTGGCAGTTTTCTAAAAAATCCTTGAAGTATCGGTACTGCATTTCTCTGTGCCACTGTATTCAAGGGCAAAGAGAGGTGCTCAGATTTACCACATACACAGTGCTGTGCAATTTTATTAAAATATATGTCATGAGTAGAAGAAAATTTAAATAATTCTGATGCTTTGTGTGCACTGCCATGCACATACACATCAATACGATTTAGTTTTTATTGTGAAATAAAAATATATTCAAAAACACCAGGGTAGGAATTCTAACTATAAAACATAAAAGCCTAGAAATAAGAACCTAATTTTGTGTTTGAGCTGTGCATAAAACTCTTACTCGTGTCAACACAGGTCTCAAATGTGAATTCGGGTCAGTATAAGTAGGTAAGGAGGTTCAGTTTCATTTCACATGTACATTTACACACGGTAGTACAAGATCAAGCCTGGATAACACTTATTCCAGACTTTACCTGAATCTAGTTCTTAAAACTGCAACCGTAAATTTATTCCAGTACAGGTCTGGGTACTTATGCATACATTAAAGTTACAAAGGATATATATATGTAAATAATAGAAGCATAGAATGTTGTATCTAAAGCACAACTTGGAAACTGAGCTATAATTTTTAATCTTTGAGTTCTGGGATATCTGACCATCTCTGCAAGTTAGGCTACATTAAAAAACAGAAAGATTTAGTATTCACAAGAGTTAGTTTTGTATATATTGCTACTATGAAAAGGCTACATTTGATTCATTTTACAAAAATTGTGCTAGGGTTGAACATGTTCACCGCAGGTTTACTATGTTTAAATTTTGTTTTGGCCTGCGCTCTGCATGGAACTCACACACCAACGATGACAATATCTTCATATCCACTTCCACTTTCCCATCCTGTGCCCCTTAATTCTCCCCTCTCAGAGCCAAGTTCAGTATAAAGATGGAATAGATCGCACGTGAGGCATTCTTACTAAATCTTGGAATTCCTGATTCACAAAGTAATAGCTTTTATTATTCTGCTTATAAAGTAATGGTGCACAAATGCATATTTTCATTGTATGGTATGCCTATACATGGCAATCCATTGTGGTGTTCTCTATTACAAGCAGACTGCCATTTTGAAAATCTACAAGTGATTGCTATCATGGTAGATTTATCTATCATGCATTCTGTGGATTGTACAGGTACAGTAATAGTAATTCTTCGCTCCTCCATAGCCTTCATCCATAGATTGCAAAAATATAAAGTGAGGTAAGTATCATTATGTGCTTTGAGCAAGTAGGTATAAGTAACCTTGCTGCTTCACAAATAAATTAACATACAGAGTCAAACAAAATACAGTGTCTTGAGGATTAGTACTAAACTTTTTAATTGATAGAAGTTTGGTTTGAGCAGTGTGTTTTTTTAACATTCACTTGACTTCCTTTTTTAGTTGAACAGCACTGTAAGTGACTCTTAAAATTCGAGTGGTTTATATGATGTTTTCAAGAGGCACTTCTTCCATTTAGAGTTTTTTCAAATAATATAAGAATAATGTATTTACAACTGACCAATCTCACATATCATTGTAGCAAAAAATAGTAGCTATCAAGCAGTGGTAATCTCCTGAAGATAGGCCTTTTGTTTAGGTCCTTATAGCTGTAAAGATCATATTTAAATGCAAGATAGTAAGATATTACCTTCTTTGCATTCCCCTAGGAGACATGACAGTGATTTGCTTCATACCTTCTAGAGCTAAAAGAGCTTACATAATGTAGCTGCTGAAAAGTCACAGTTTCATTACAGAAAAAGATGTTGTAGCATTTGACAAGCTTCCCCTTCCCTCTATCGAGTACAGTTAAGGGCAAGTCAAAAGTCTGAGATTTCTTACTGTAGTTACCAACACAGAAAGTTAACAGCCAAAATACAAGTTAGATAATCACATGATGAGACTAATACTTCCAGATCCAAGGGATACAAGGAAGGACATTCAGCATCAAAGGAACAAAGCTTGATTGAGGATCTTTATACTTTGTGTGTGTTCAGCGTGCCTCTCTTGCAGCAACTCTAACAGAGAAGGAACACGTGTGAAAACACCTCTACTCTCTTTCATGAGCTGTGAAATTCAGCACACCTGTGTGATGTTTCTCAAGCAATGCCTATGCAGGCATCCCTTCAGGATCACACTCAGCTTTCATTTACATTGCTGTAAGCCCCAGGTGATCTCTCCATCTGCAGGGCTCTGTATTTGGAAACAGAATCTATTGCACAAGAGGTCGGACACATCAGTTTAACTAGGCATCTAAAAGCACTAATTCAGCAAAACCATTGTGAGTCTATTTGGAACATCACTTGAGATTTGGAACTGATAAGAGATGAATCCTTTAAGACTGATTGCAATCTGGAGTATCTTCTTTGAACTCCCCCCAAGTACTATGAGTCATTTGTGCACCTAATTTTCTTTGTGAATTAGAAATCACAAGAACTCTCTAGGAAATCTGCTTTCCAATAAAGAACAGGATATTTTATTGCACACCTTCTTTGTGTGAATTAATTTTAATTAATTGCAAGTAAAAAAATAAAGTATCACTTTTTGTAGTTGTTGGAGAAAAGGAGCACATTTAACATGTAAACAATTAATAACTTCTAAGATGGATCCTGAAACAGCTAAGTTCAACAAGAATAAGCCTGGTTTTTAAACAAGACATAAAACATGAAGAATCTTCGTATTTCTAGAAAAATGTTCTCCCTACATCACATTATTCTCAGTGAGAATATAAGTATAATTTTGTTATCATGAATTTAAAAAGCTGAATATGTTTGGTTAAAGAGTAACAAAATTTGGCTCTGGTTGAATGATTATCCTTATGGACTTCTGTTTTGAAATGTCACTAAACCTATACTGTTATGATTGGATTTCATCTCACAATACAAATATAAAGCAAAATCTATTTCTCACAGATTTATGAAGTGGCTTCAGAAGCTGTCACTTAAATTTTCTTCATTGCTGTGGATTTTATATTGCATATGTAATAGTTTACCTTCTCTGGAACAAATTCATTCTACTCTCACATTTCACACAAATAAGGAGACATCCCTTGCATTATCATTTCAATGTGATGAAGAAATTTTATTTAATTACCTGAAATACTCATTTTTATGAGGGGAAAAAGATCAGACCCAGCCCATTTTTCAGGTTTACACTTCTCCAGGTTTTTAACACCATTTCACATGTAGAGGACAGGAAGTCCTCCCAGCAAAGTGTTCAAAGTGATATAATCAAAATACGATAAAGACAGATGGATATTAAATGAATTCGTTGGCTTTGAAAGCATTTTATTGTTTTCTGTCATCCTAACTATGGCACAGAAGAAATCCACAATAAAACAGCACCCAGTGTTTGAATTGCAGTTCTGTTACTTGTAGCCCACAGCATTCCAACCAGTGGTTGAAAAATGCTCTTTGATTTCCCTCTGTGATACAGACATCTCATAGGAAACAGATGCCTGTCACAAAACATTTTTGTCAGTGTGACAACACCACCTTCCCGTGCTCCCTTGTTCATTGCTGACTGTGCTCTTGTTTCCCTTCAAGGTCTGGCGCACCTGATGATGGGCGACCAAGGTATGGGCTCTGTTCCTTTTCCACTCTGCTTTCATTGTTTCTTCTTGTTCTGTAGCTGCTTTGAATCCATCACTGCAAATGATGGGCAAATGCTTGAAAGCTGTCTTTGGCTGCAAATAAACACGTGGTTTTAGTCACATCTTTTCTTATTTCATTTTTTTTTTTTGTTTGCTCCGTAAGCTTTTGTCCTTACTGCCGCCTCAACTCCCCCCTCTTGCAATACAATAACTGAAAAGAGGTGAGAGAAATAAGAAGGTGATTAAGAAAATCTCATGTATTTATCAGAAAATACAATTATGGGTGATTCTATAAAAGATAAACGAAGCACAAGAGCGCTCTTCAGATAGCTCCTGAAAGAAGATACTCGGCTTGTCACATTGTACACACTGAAGAGTCCATTTACATTAATGCATGGCTGATTGGAAATGTGCGGAAAGCACCTGCTCCTGGCTTCTGGAATGCTGAGAGTACAATTTTGCAACCTAATGAAATCAGCAATTTTTTTCCTCCTAACCCATTGTCCATGTTACTCTTGTGTCACTCTTTCATATCTAAGCATGGGTTATTTCTGTGTTTCTCTGCATGTACATAATTGGAAAAAAATAAACTAAATCTCTAATATGACACTGATTGCATCTCCATTTGTCTCCAGACACCTTATATTTTGTCTCTTCATGTTCAGATACTATTGCATTTACATATACTCATGACTCTTACTGTTGTTTCTCTCCTCTTTATTCTCTTTTTGTCTGGAAATGCTTTCTTCATGGAACCATTTCACCAAATCCATAGGTAAAAGTAAAGGTATTACATGATTTTCTTTATTTTTTAATGCCATCAGTATACTTTAATGTATGTATAAGTAATGCAAATAAATGTCAATCTTTTTTAACTGATAACATGAGGTAGGTATATTTTTAAAGTAAATATTTCATGGATATCAAGGTAAGAAGAAGTATCCTAAAGTACAGGCTGCAGTTTTTTTAAATTTGTCTCCTGGTTTTGTGAGAGTTGTAAAGCTTTGGCAGTGGTAAAGAAGGCTACAGTTATAGAGAGCATTCAAGATGAAATTACAGCCACGTGTTGAGGTATGCGTTTTTCTGTTCTCAAACAACTGTAGTCTAAACCACCAGGCACAGAAAAAGGCACGATGTTGCTCAACAGAGGCTCTCTGGAGAGAGTCTGCCCAGGGAGAGTCCACAGCTTGATGTAAGTTTAAAATCTGAATAGCACTGACATCAGCAAGTCTCTGCTATCGGCTGATCACATTTGCCCGGAGATTTTCCTTGTATATTAGTCACTTTGATTATATCTGAGACAAGAATTGGACAAAGGAACGAAGAAGAATAAACACCAAAGAGAAGTGTGGGATTTATTACAGAATTTTTTACTCTTTTTTGTTTCTTTATGTAAAGAATACCAGCGATGTTTACTTTCTTCCTCCTGGAGAGAACATGTGCAGTAGGGTCAAGACTTTTTGTGTATAAATAAACACTAGGCTTTCCTACAAGGATACTCTTCACAGACATCCTGTAAATGTATTTTTATGATAAGAAGCTGGTCATTAAAAGCCATTAAATCTGTGTTGTATATGATGAGTGATGCAGTTCTATTCATCTTAAGCATTTGTCAGGGTGTGCCTACTCTTGGTATAAATCAGAAATCCAATCTGCATAGTCATACTTTGCTAACTAGTTAAATTAGAAACAACCTCCCAAGTTCCTTGGTGATTTGGCTGATTTAGCATTTCCACACCTAGAAAGTTCATGTGATGCAAAGACTGTAATTACGAACCTGTAGCATCTCATTCCTCTTCATATCAGACTCTCTGGAGAGGCTGTGTACCTGGTTATAGATGGGATACTATTTAAAGAGTTATGTGTGTTTTGGAGCTGCAAATCTTCTGGCTTAGGAAAAGTTTTAAGCAAGTAGAATGAAAAATAGGCTACTGATTTCTCTGTTTTGTAGTATTTTTTTATTTGTTAGATGGATCATCCTTGTATTTTTCTTAATAGTACTCTGTATATGACTTCTTTATTACTTATTGCAATCATATTCCTTAATGGTAGATGTCCTGGGTGGAGTTACCTTCAAAATGACATTTTATAGTAACAGAACATTGACATTATAGATAATTTCTATTAATATTAATGCATTATTTTTCTAGATGATTCTATACACTGAATGTGTGATGTAGTATGTACAACACTGAAGGGTTTTTTGGACAAAAGGATGAAAACATAAATATTATGAATATATATTACGATTAGTAGTTGATCTGGAAAACAGATTTTAGCAAAACAAATACTTTGCAAGGATTGTGCAATAGTTAGCCATTTATATTTTTATTTTAAAAGGTTTAACAATTATATTCACCAGAAAATTACCTTGGATATATTATCTACATTTAATGTTTAATGATGTGCCATGTGACATAATTTAAACACCAGTCACCAATCATCTAATCATTTACTACATTTTTCTTTTCATATTTATATTTTTTATTAGCTTTATCCAGTTTATATGGGAATACTGATTACTGTGTCTTGGTAATCACAATACTTCTTCCTCAAATATAATGGTGTATATTTATTCAAATGAATTGGAAGGGTTTATATATATACAAACTCCGGTTGCTTGTAAGAGAAAACATCCCTTGAACCATATACTCAACCAGGCGAAAATGGCCTCATTTTATTGACTAACCTGAAACTACCCTAATATCAGCTATTGAAACATGTGACATTGAAACAGTTGTGGTAACACACATTCATAACACATGACAGTATTAACAAAGTCGGAGGGTGATGGAAAGGAATGAAGGGACAAAAGAGGAGCTCAGCACTGAATTCATTTACATCTATTTCAATCTTTCATTGTAAGTCAATTCTTTTGGAGGTAGCTGAGGTCACTAACAAAAGTGATTGCAAAATTCTGAGTGATTATATCATTAATTAATCTTATTTTGGAAATTCAAACAATAAAAAACTTTACTATGTAGTTTGTCCTAAAGTGTATAAATGGCTGAAATATCACCATCTTCTTTAACTGTGTAGATATTCTTTGGGATAGTGGAAAAGGGAGAAAAAAAAACAACATACCTTCAGAATCAGGACAGGTTGTTGACAGGGACCTGGTGTCGACAGAGGAATGAGGAGTGAGGGAGCCTTTCCAGGTGGGCACGCCCTACAAAATCCAGTACAATCTCATTGGATGCTATTTGTCATTTAGTTGTAAGTATAAATTGGAGTACTCTGGATAATTTCCCCACAAAGTTTTTAGTGAAGCTTTATAAATATTAACAAAGCTGTCACTGTCCCTTAGAGAAAGGCAGAATACAAGCTCAGAAGATGTCACGGTGCTAAGACATATGTCAGTACTCAAGGTCATATAACTTGGTCTACAAGCTGACACAAATGAGAATATAACTTACATCCGAGAGCCTATGTATAATTTTGTCTCATAACTTCAGAGCTATACAAAATTTATTTCCTGATCCATTATTCCTTGTAGATGTAATTCTAGGAAGAGCCGCAAGCTTTTAATTGTACTGGCATTTGTTTATTTTCTGATAAGCATGATATATTTTCAGAAATACTTAGGAATTCATTTTTTTTTTTCCCCTGGAAATCACCTACCTGTATTTTTCCCGTGGCAATCACCTACCTTTAGCAGTAGAGTATTCACAGCGGTAGTGCTGAAAAGACATAGGCAAGGGAAGGTTTGTAAATCAGGTTCACATTTTTATTAGACCACTTGAATAAGCCACTCAGAGCAATTGTTTGAATTTAAAGAAAACCTTGAAGTCTACTGCTTATAACAGACATGGAAAAGTTTTTCTTTGCTGAAAACAAATTGTTCCCAAACAAATTTTGTCTGCTTTCGCCAACTATTGTAGGTGGTCTGATAAAACTGACATTTCCACATATAGGCCTTACCTCAAAAGTTAGTACTTCTGAGACTTCCCATGGAGAATTATTTTGTGATGAACAGTAATACAACTAAGATTACATGGCAACTAATGTAAAATACTCTGTTTCTTAATTTTTTTCAAATAATTCCTCTCCTTCTATTCATTTTCTTTTGATGAGCAATGAAAGGGGTTATAATGCATTTACTATAACATAGTCAAATGAATTACTTCCTTTTAATATTGCAGTTCTCTTAAGCCTATACATATTTTACCTGTAGCTTATTTCTATCTAAATATCCTACTTTTGACTATATATATTGTTCATTCTATACCTAACCACTATGTTCATTCTCCTGTTCTATTACTTTAGAGATTATGCACAGCTTTAAATTGTATGTGAGTCACTCAGGTCCATAACAAACTATTAAATGATACCTAGCTGAGCAGCGAGTGTTTCTACCAAAGGATTGATAGTACAACTGCAATTTATTTTATTAGATTACAGGCTTTTGATGTGCTGGTATTTGGTATACTGTGTATAAATGCTGAAGAAGGACTTCAGGACATCAATTTATATGTGTGCCAACTTCCTTGCCAAAAAAAAGGACAAGTTTTGTATTGCACAAGCTATTGTATGATATCTGTAAAACCAAAGTGTGGCACCACTAATTTATTAATCATCAATCACACAATTTAGTTGGCAACTGGAAAAATAGGGCACTGAAAAATAAGAGTAGTTTAAATAAGAATCATAGAATGCATTGGGTTGTAAGGGACCGTAAAGGTCATCTAGTCCAACCACACCTGCAGTCAGTAGGGACATCTCTAACTAGATCAGGTTGCTCAGAGCCCCATCAAGCCTAGCTTTTAATGTCTTCAGGGATGGGGAAACCTGTTCCAGTGTTCCACCACCCTCATAGTAAAGAACTTAAAAAAATCTTTAAACAATTGTGAGCATTAAAATGGTATGTTATAGGTAAGTAATTATGTAGTGCTTGTATCATGCAATACAAATATCATCTTGTGACAGTAATCTCCCCTAACATCAAATTTGATGGAATTCAGCTGTTAACCTCAATGCAACCACAAGTTCATGTTACTGTGATCACTTTCATTTTTGCTCTGTTTTCAAAGAACTGAAATGGTTTTGTACTCTTATGCTCTCTGATCCTCCTGGGATTGTTGAAAAGCCTGTCCTCATCTGCTTTTGTATGTGCTGCTTCAAAGTAGGTCTGAAAGCTACCCACCCTCCAGCCTTCCTGGACCTGAGCTACCAATAGTCCAGAAGCCATGGAAGTGCTTTGGTACAGCACTGAGCTTTAGCACAGCTTACTATTTCTGGCTTGGTGCCCTGTTGACATGTACTTAGTTACATGCCTTCTGAACTGCAGCTGGCTTTTGCCTGGCAAACACAGAACATGGACAGAGGGCTTTCTTGGCTCTCTGAACTTGTTCACATAGTTATATACTCTAGGTAATGGCAGCTTATTTGAAAGACTAACTGCTAGAAATGAACTGAGTTATTTAGGAGTTTTACACAGAATGGAATTGCCAAGCTTGGGTAACTGAAATGATTTCTAAGTGACATTACGGCAGAAGAATGGATAACCTATGTTTCCCCACTCAATCTTACAGTTGCTTCTACTGATATAAAAGAACAGATCAATAATATTTTAAAATTTATCCTCCATTTAACTGATCCCAAACATTCTGACAAAATTACAAAATGATCAGCACAACAATTTAAAAAACATTCTATGTAAAATTTACTTGAGTTCTTTTAAAATAAGGATTACCTTTTAAAAGAAATTAAGGAACCTTAAATGTAAAGCTCTTCAAAATGCTCCAGAGAGGAGTAACTACACATAACATCTGTTCTATAGTGACTTTGTTTTTCCAAAGAGCCATATAAGCATAGTTAAATAGTGGCTGATTTTCACCAAAAATATTGGAATTAAGTTCTTGTGTGTAACCCATGCACCCATGCCTACACATGTATGTCCCAATAAATATTTATACTGTCTTTATAATTTTGTGGTTAATCTGTTCAAATTTTTGTTCAATATCATAATGAACTATACATTTAAATATTTTAATCAGAAGGGTGATATCTTTATGTATTTAAAGCATAACATAAAACATTGAAGCAAATAATTTACTTGCACTTCAGTGGGTGATACCTAGCATGACTAGAATATGGCATTTGGAGCTGCAGATTCATCTTTATGTTGAGATATGATCAATTATTGTTCCCTTTGGAGAAAAATGCAGCAGAACATGACTTGAAGAAATTTCCTGTCTGAAGTACATGGTTCAGAAGAAATCCATCAACATCAGGACTAGAAATGCAAATTCTATCTTGAGACACGTATACCAAAAGATATCTAAGGCAGCTGATTCCTGATCAGCATTATGAAAATAAATTGTAAGGACCTGCCATAAATATCAAGAAAACTAAGCAAAGGGGAACACGTTTATTTTTAAAATGTTATTTTTCTGACATAAATCACAATGTGATAATGTCCAATCCATGCAATGTATACTAGCACCTTTCCACCACCAGAATAGTACATTTACCATATTCTGAATCATTCTGATGTCACTCAAAATTATCATATAACGTATGTACATATGTATATATGTTATAGGTCTTCTGTGGATTCAGAGGAAAGAAAATAAATGTGGAACTATGAGGGATTTTATGTTAAAAAAAATGTTACATTTGCAAAGGTGTAGATTTCTGCTGGGTCCAGAATCCATTGTAGTATAAATAGCACATATTTAAGATTTTGGCATCTTCAATACTATGTTCAACTTCTGAGCATAGATTTCTCCAGAAGATGGGTATGCTGACAGAAAGCCTTTCAAAATAATATTAAAGGTCTTTCTAGATGAAGGATATGTATTTCAGGCCAAAAAGTAGTTAAGGATTTATTGAGGTTATGAAACAGTAAAGCTGTCACTCTGAAAAGGTGAAAAAAAAATAAAAACTGAGCAGGTAAGCTATGAAGAGATAGGAAAACTAGACATTTCTTCCTTAAAGCAAAC
This sequence comes from Coracias cyanogaster, assembly GCA_033124195.1. Lineage (NCBI taxonomy): Eukaryota > Metazoa > Chordata > Aves > Coraciiformes > Coraciidae > Coracias > Coracias cyanogaster. Next base: position 195,179 of record JAVSBS010028433.1, on the reverse strand, counting down.
ATTCACCAGTTAAGTGGAAAGAAATCAGAGCCCTAAGGAGAAGTATTTTCAAACATCTCTAAGATTTGTCTGCGTGCAAGCTCACTAAAAACTTACTAAAGGAGTAAACTTTATCACAATTTCTAAAGAAACTAAATTTAATGGAAGTGAAGAACTCTTAAGAAAACTACTCTAAAATTGCACTGATGTAACTGAAAATGGGGACTGCACTCTCTAAATGCACATCATAATGATATTTTTCCACCAAGCATGACTCTGCACAAAAGAATGGAAAGAGGTATTTAAATAGTCTGGTCAGAATCAATTGTTCTTGTAGAAATAAGAATGCTGTGTACAAAATTTTTAATCCACTCTTTACAGTAATTTTTTTATGGCTGTAATAATATGCCAAGCTACTTATAAACAACAAACATTTGAATGATCCAGTCTCTTTTAAAATCTTTTAATTAAACAACATCATTTGCACTGATACTGGAAATATGGTCTTTCCTGATATTCAAAGCCTTCTATAACCCTGTCATTCTTAATTGCTTGAAGGTAGCTTTCTGTCTTCACTTCAGGGACCACCCAGAGCAATTAAGTATCAGTAGGACAGTGAAACTGTGCAATGAACTGGGAAATTCAGGAGCACAAAGGAGAAAACTGCCATAGGAACTGAATGCAAACCATGGACTTTGCTCTGAAATTCTTTTATTGGTTTTCATACATACCAATCTATTATCCAAGTATCTTTTTTCCAGACCTGGGAGGAAAGGAAAATGATCTAATCTCTTTACTGAATTCATTTACTCAAGTGAAAGAAGTAATTTTTTCCCCAGCTTTCATCAGCTGTATTTGTTTTGGTTTTTTTTCATGTTAGCACCCACTTAACACTAATTTTCTGATCAGCACGTAATTGAATTTAAAGGCTGTTTTTTTAACTTGTGAATGTGACTTAGAGATTCTGGTACATCTATCTTGTTGCCTGCTTAAAGTAAATATTTGTTCCTTAAAGAAGGGAAATATCTGGACTGATTCACTGGCACCTTTTCTAAAGCTGTGTAGAAGCAACCTCTGGTAACGAGAGACTGCTGGAGAAACTGGTAGAATCACGGAATCACATAATTGCCCAGATTGGAAAAAACCTTTAAGATCATCAAGTCCCATCACTAACCTAACACTGAAAAGTCCTCAGCTAAACCATATCCCTAAGTCTGTGCTTCTTTTAAATACCTTCAGGGATGGGGACTCCACTACTGCCCTGGGCAACCTGTTCCAATGCCTGATAACCCTTTCAGTAAAGAATGTCTTCCCAATATCCAATCTAAACTTCCTTTGGCACAACTTGAGGCCATTTCCTCTTGTCTTATTACTTGTTACTTGGTTGAACAGACCAACACCCACCTTGCTACAGCCTCCTTTCAGGGAGCTGTAGAGAGTGATAAAGTCTCCCCTGAGCCTCCTTTTCTCTAGGCTAAACAACCCCAGTTCCCTCAGCTGCTCTTCACAAGACTGCTCTAGGCAGTTGCCACACCCGGCACTGTTTGCATCACAGCATTGACTTGAATAGCCTCTTTATATTAAAGCAGCTGGGTCTTTCATCTGCCTTTGCACATTCTTCAGACAGAGTGGAGTCTGCCTGGAAAGCAAAATTCAGCAGTAAGTGAATATAAGTCTGTAAATTTTCCACTGGAGTTACCCTTAGTTAATATGTCTGTCCTGCATTTCATATAATTAACCATTGTTATCCCATTTTCAGGAGTATCCACCCAAAGGAAAGGAGTCTAAATATCTTCCTGTGACCATATAATAGTCTGCTTCTGAAGCATAACTGTTAACTGAAAACCCAAAGAGATTGATTCCTGATGCCAGCTACATTGGTAATTATGTGACCCCACTCCCACCCAACAGTAACATCTCTCTCCAGGATTAAAAATTAGAAATAATTTACCTGATCTCCCAGTTCATTGAATCTTTATTAGGAAGAACTTGGGTTATATCAAAAAAGGTGCCAGATAAGTGCTTTCCATCTCAGAAAAAAGGGCATTGCAGACATTTTTCTGATAATACAAGCTGGTACTTTGATTTTCTCAGTTAATGGCTCTGCTTAACAACTTGGTCTTACAAGGTACTATGCTTAGTAATTGCAGAAGTCTGTAAGAAATCCTCAAAAACATCACCAAGCTCACTTACTAGCAAATCACTTTTGAAACTATGTTTGCATGCATATTATGCAATAAATTATTCAAATAGGGATACAGTCCGTCACTGTAACTGTATTATAAGGTCTGGAAGAAAATTTGGACTTTAGAAAAGAATCATATAAAAGGATCTAAGTGCAAGACTGGAGCAATAAAGGTAAACTTGGATATTGGTAATTCTATATAATTCTTATACAACATATTTATCTGTATAGACTTGGTGTGTTTGTACATATCCACACATCCTATATGAGACAGAAAAAAAAATATATGGCAAATCTATATTCTGAACATTACATAAAGCCACCTGAGTCTCACTGGTAGTCTACTGCTACATACCTCCTCAGAACAAAGAAAGAAGATGTTTAGACTACTGCGGAGAGGATATATTCCTGTATTCTGATTGAAAATATTGAGAAGCACTAAATACATAAAGTAAAACACAGCTACATCATTCACAATTCTAAAGGATAAATTCCTCAACAATTTTTAATAGCATATATGGATTTAAGATACATACGTGTAGCTGCATTCAGGACATAAGCACATACAGAGATAAATAGAAATGCCCTAAAACCATTCATTTCTGCTATACTCCATGAGTTTACCTCTCAGAAATGCCTCTGTCTCAAGTTTTCTGTAATGGCAAATATGTAATAAAAATGACTGCCATGTCTGCATCCATAAATCACTGTTATGTGTCATTTATTCTCTCTTGCAGGAAAAGACATGTATTTGATATTTTTTCATTGTTCTAAAATAGATGAGTTATGCCTTGTGTTGTCCCTGAAATGGATAGTCTTGTTAAAGAAACAGGTTTTTGAAACTTCTGCATTTATTGAGCTGTTACAAAAGTACTACGAAAGTGTAATTAATATTTTCATTATCAGAACACCTAGAAGATCTGTATATCAGCCCTATAGCTTTTAATAAGTACATATAACTCTCAGAAATGTACATATATCTAGGTCATGCTAATTATCCACCTTGGGAGGCAAGAATGCGCCTATACTTCTTTACCTAGTTGGCATACTCTTGAGACCCAAGTCAGAAGAGTAGACTTCAGAAAGTCTAAAAATATATTTCTGAGGTTCTTAGCCATTAAAGTGCTTAGAGAGGATGTCTCTCATGTACTAGCTGATGGCCTGTAATTGGTATAATGCAGGAAGTAAGACTAGATAATAAAAAACTACCCTTCTGGCCTTGAAGCCTATGTATAACATGTAATAGAGAAATTACTGTGGTAACGTGAAAGAAAATTGCCAGACTATAAAAACAACCACCTTAGTTTTATTTTACTAGGAATAATTTTATCATATTTCTTGTGTAGATGGAATTTCGTATCAGTGAGTCCCCCAAAACACCAAGTCAAGTCCTAACACTCTTTATGGACCAACTGGAAAAACCATTCAAAGCATTGCCTTAAGTCAGAATGTAACATGAAAACTGAAACATCTTCATGGAAAAGCCTCAAACATGTATGGAATCAAAAGGAGATTAATCTTTCACAAAGTTCAACATTTTGCTGTGATCATTTACTCTGAATACTTTAAATTCAGTACTGCAGTTAAACTATCTCATTTTCAGGAACGTTATGCCATTCAGTATTTCCATTTTATACAGACTCTCGTAATACATTTACAACAGGGTCTGGTGGTCTCCCAGTTGTACAGGAAGAAATAAGGTTATTGTGTTATGCAGTGATTGCTATACTGGATAAACCTGGGCAAAACATTTTTCAGAATTACTTGTGCAGCAAAACTGAAGCTGTTCATTTTTGCTCTTTGATAGAGGGAAAAATGCTGATAAAAATCTGACAAATCCAATGAGGAATAGAAGTTGTGATCTAATGCAAAGAATTTTATAAACCAGAGGCTAATGTAGTCCTGTAAGAGTGCTCTGAATTAGACAGAAGAAAGACTGAAACTCCTAAGACCTAGAGTTTTAAAGACTGAACCTGGTGTTCTAATATTTAGTTTCTCTTTGAACCTCATCATTCAAATATATATTCACTGTGAGTTAAGTAGTCTTCTGTAGTTGCAATATGATCACACAAAAGGAGAGGAGGGAATCATAGGTTGCTTCAGTAGAGGACTTATCATCCAACGTCACAATTATCATAATTCCTGAACACTTCAAATACTTTCTTCATCTTCAGTTTTACTGTAGCCAATAAAAGATCCTGTTACTTGCTAAAATTCAAGAAGGCAAACGGGAGTTCATAGATTCTCCCTAAACATATGAAAAGATGGGGGTGTTATTTAAGTTAATGAGGCTACAATATTTCTAGATTAGAAGAATTCATTACTTTTCCCTGATAATAGGTGTAGACTATCAGAGAGAATGAAGAAAGCCAGTTGTTGAGGTATATACCTTCTACTCATCATTACTGATGTTCAGTTTCACACCTTGTAGACAAACAGACATGGAGTTATTAACATCCTGTTATTGATTGATAGTTTATTAATAAAATGTGAAATATATGTACAAACAGCTGAATATGTACCACTGGGGCAAATACAATAGCATATTCATTTGCATGGGGAAAAAAGTCTCTGCTACAATTTTTTATTATTTATGTGCTAATTGTTTAATTAATAAAATAGAAGCATCTCTGTGTGTAGTAAACAGGAAGCTGCTCTTTCACCACATCTATCTTCATTTTCTAATCTGCCTCTGCATCCTTAAGGAAGCTGGAACTTACACACCCATCATATACTTGCTCTGTGGGGAAAAGCCATAGGGAAGTGGGAAGCTGGACGTTCAGTCTGCTTGCATAAGGGAAAATGGAATGCTATTTTTCCATATCTTTGGACTGTGTTCAAACTGTACCAGTGCCGCACAGAGGAACAGGCTTCAAATACATGCCCGTAGTTCCTCCTGTGCTTCTGTACAGTGAGCGTGAGGACTTCAGAAGCTCTGTGAGCAGCTTCCTGCTTAGGCACAGTGTCATCCCTCAGAACTGGCAACATCTGATATTTTCAGATAATTAATTGAGAAAAATGTTTGAGAATAGGGCGTATTGAAATGTCACTACAAGGGTGCTATCATATTTTTGAAGGCTGGTATCAAGTAATTGACAGAAAAAACCAAACAACCCCAAACCCTTCAGCATTTATAATTGGATAATTTTGTATAATTTATATTGGATTATAATATTCACCTTCACATAAAGGAGTATATTGGAGGAAAACACCCACACAATCTGCTTTTCTTTATATTTGCAATGCATTATATATTTATATTTATTTTATCTTGTGTTGCTTCTGTTTTCTAAGTCTTTGTTTAGCAGAAGAACTGATAAACCCCTGATGCATTCACAGTTTCAGCATGTCTGTCATTATGCTGAAGGAAAGAGGCAAACCTAATTGGCAGTTAAAGCATGAACTTTCTATACCTTCAAGTGTGGTTCTCAATGACTTATTTTGCCCTTAGTGCATCTGCTGACAGTTTCAGCAGATGTTTGAGTATCAGTGAAATGTGGTCATGACTGTTGACATGCCCTTGGCACATTATTCGTGCTTAAAAAACAGCTTTCCAGTACTCCAGAATTACTATAAATTTGATTCAAAAGCTAGATTAATGTATTTTTAGGAGCTCTGCATGGAGCCCCTCTGATTACTTCAATGTTTGAGCTTATTGTAAGGGTTTTGTCTGTAAGTAGGCACTAAGAATATAACCAAGCAGGCAGTACTGCCAATCAGGATAGTTTGGGAAGATAAATTTATCAGTAGTAACACGGAGCAAGAGAGAACGCTTTGAACGTTGTTGCTGGGTAAATTTCAGCGTGTGTTGTTACCTAAACTACCATTATTTTCTTCTGGATTTCAGTTTTCCTTAGAAGCTATACAAGTTGTGTTTGGGCTGTGTTTCCTTCTGCCTTGTTTTGTATGTGTAGAGAGGGTTTAACTAAAATGAGTAACAAACAGGTTTTCAGTGGTCTAAGAACAAAGCCACTTGTGTGCAAAGAGCCAGATAAAATATTAATTGGATTACAAGTGCAGTTAATTATCATGCATTGAAGGTGTTCAGTTTTCCTGTGATCATGGCAGTAGTGTGAATATGGACTGAGAGAAAGTTGGGTTTTTTTTATGCTAAGTAGAAACCTTAGAGAATATGAAAAGGGTGAGTAATGCTGACTGGAACTTCAGTAAAATCTATGCGTCCCTTGTCCCTCCTGTTTCCTGAAGGACAGTGTTTTTCCTTATAGCGTGAAAGTTTGTCTTTCTTTTGTGAAGCACTTAAATAGCCTATTAAATACCAGTAGCACTCATAAGATGCTTGTCATGTGGAGGATGGTGACTCTTGGCACAAGGTAGTAAAAGCAGCCTGTTCTCGGTTATGATGTTCAAAGCTTTCCCCTGAAAAGCAAAGGCATTAAGCAGAAAACTACATGGGCAAACTTTAGTAGCCTGACATTTAAATCTGTTTCTAGACAGATTTGAAAACTGCCTGTGTCTGTGAAGTCTCAATGAAGCCAGGAAGACTCTGAAGAGCTGTAGAAATACAGGCATTAAAGGTTTTATTATTCTATTATTTTCTCCTACTGTCTGCATCTCCCCGCTGCTAGAAGATAAGGTAACTGATCCAAAAGCTTTGGCCTGACTGTTCTAATATTCAGTAGGCCCACAAACCTTTAATAAAACCAGCCACCTAACTACTTTGTTATTTATATTGCAAGGGTCAGGAAAGGGATGAGAAGTTTAGAAGAATGGGAAGTGGAAAGATCTGTCAGTGTGGGAGTGGACTGAAATTTAGAAGTGCAAAACCCAGACCTGGCAATCCTTTGGCATCACAAATTCCTTGCTTGGTTTGAGTGTGTAGAGAAAACTGCCTCAGAAACCTGGAAGATAGACATCATGCAAGCTATCTCATTTTTCATTTAATTTTTAAAAGAAGAACCCCACTTATGCATTTCTGTCACTTTTGATGTATGATCAGAGTTCAACAATGCTATACTTTTGTCAAAGATATTTCAACTCCGATGCTTTAATATCTTCCATTTTCATAGTTGATTTGATAATGAAATTACTTAAGTTCATAGCATCATAGAATCATAGAATGATTTGGGTTGGAAGGGACCTCAGACATCATCTAGTTGCAACTGCCCTGCCACGGGCAGGGACACCTCCCAAGTTCATGACAACATTTTTTTTGAGAGAAAAAGGCTTCGTTCAACCATCCTTCTCCTCTCATTACTGCATTTTAACTTGTATCTCTGAAAGTAATATTAAATACTTAGGGTATAGGCTTGATTTGATCATCACCTATACATCAGCAAAGAAACTTTTCAAATACAGTTAATTAAATAGAGCTGTGTGTACTTTAGCATACGTGCCTTCAGAACAGTTGAGAAGGAGGATGTTGTGAAGTAGATCTATATCAATAGAGGAAGGCTAATGAAGACAAAGACCCCAAGACCTTTAAGTCTTAAGCAGAGGTCTATGAAATTTGCCTAACCAGATTAAGTCCATGGGCAAAACTATGTAGCAGAGTGCTCTCACATAATCTAAGAGTTGATAGTGGTGGCAAATAAGCATAAGGCGGCATACAGAAGGAGAAAGAATTTACTATATTTGCCTCTAAAATAAGCAAGCTGAAACAGTCAAAACCAGTTTTACCTTGTCCCTTTACATCACTGACTTGTAAACAGAGCTTCTGTCTGTTTCCATGAGGTTTTATATAGCTTAGCCTTAAATATAGAGAAATAGATGAAATCTCTGATTCTTCAAAACATAGACATTTAGGGACAGCTTTTTAAAAATATGAAGGTACCTAACTCTTACATGTGATATTAAGTATCTGGGTGCTTCTAGATGCCTGTTGCAAAACCATGTAATTATAAGCTTAAAAGACATTGAAGCACACAAATGCTTCAAATCTAACATGAAATATAATGGTAGAGGAAAATAGCATGAAGAAGAGAAAGGAATAGGTAGAGTATATGTTATTATTAAATAGTTGTGTTTGAATATAATGCCCAAACATTTATATTCCCCCTAAAGGAAGATGTCACATTTTTAAGTCCTTAGTACTTTTTAAGTCTAAAAATATCATGAGGAAATGGCATACATACATAACATACACACAAACATTACTGACATGCATTAAAATGTCAAATAACCTGAAACAGAAGTAGCACTATTTTAGAACTACTTCTTTTTGTATAAATCCAGAAGCAGTATCTGTATAAATTTACTCTAGAGCACAGTGCAGCATGCTGAATGTGTTTAAAATTTATCAGCAAGCTCCCTTTAGTTATCAAGCTGGAGAACATTTATCCTATTCATTATTGACATCTCCCAGAATTCTTTCTATGGTTTTGTGCAAATAGCTTGTCAACCTTTCGGCAAGGGGTGATTTTCAGTTACATTTTTTAGATTCTTCAAATTGAATTATATATCCAGAGGCAGTCAATCTTTGTTACCATTAATTTTACAGAAAAAAAATCCTTTCATATTGAAGGCTAGCTTTACAAAGGGGACCTAAGCATTCCAAAGCTAGCAGACATCTGACCAAAATGCTGGAGAGATCCTTCCCACCAGAATTAAAAACCCTTGGCTTAGCATGCAGGATTGATCTACAATACATGGGAAAACACAAAGTTCTTTTGAGTATTTGGGGAATTTTATTAAGGGAAAATCCTGTAACTCTGAAGAAGCAGATGAGCAAAGGTTGTGGAGTCTAAACGGTCACAATCTATGTTATGAATTTGCAAACATCTACAATTTGGCATTGAACATAAAAATACTAAGAAGGCACACCCATGGCCATATCTCTGTGTGTATTTTGGCAACTTCTAGCCTTTGGTCTGTTTGAATTCAAATCTGTTAAAACATCTTATTTCAAAGTTGCTTTAAAAAATGTGCCTATAATTTTAATGACACAGACTGTTTACCTGATTTTAGTATTTCATTAAAATGCGACATATATTACCATTTGATTAGCATATAAATACTGGACAGAGTCTTTATTAGGCCTTTGACCTCTATTTTCTTGCCTATTGTCTAGAAACAAGGCCTAAACAGGCTAAGATTACAGCAATATGTGAAGTCTTTACGTCATAGCTGACACCAAAGCTGGGAATAGTGCTGGGCTGTAGCATGGATTCTTAGGCACAGAGAGTAGTCGATGCCATGCAACAGGTTAATCCAGCACAGACAGCAGAATCATCAGAGGGATGGTATAATATTGCATACACAAATCTTTTATTGCTACTGACTGAGACACACTCAGAAAAGATTTAAGGTTTTGATCAGCCTAGAATATGAGGGGCATAAAATTATTTCCCTTCCAGTACTCAGAAGTTCAGGACTCATCTGCTGTTATAAAAGTCAATAAAAGTGTGAAAATAGAAGTGTGCTGAATGAGGTGCTATGCAATGCATTTAGTTTGGCATATCGTATTGTAAAGAAAAGTCTGAGGTTCTCTTTTAGCTATCAAATGTAGTCTTCTGCAAATGGAAAAAGGTGAGTTTCTAGAATTACAGATCAACTTGCAATGATTTAATATTTTCTTTAAAACACTTATTAGTATAGAAGGTTAGAAGGTTTTCTTAAAGAAAATGCACATATAGGTGTGAGTTTATGGTCAGTATATGATTATTTTTTCACTTTTTGATATATCAAAATAAGCACAGAGATGACAAAGACAATGTTGTTTTCATTACTGCTTTTGAATCTTCTGTTGAAGTTCTACTATTCTGTGTTTTCTTTGGAGTGAAGGAACAAAACGACTGATGCCTTATGTCCCAGTTTTACTGTTCAGCTGTGGGAAATACTCCCACTTTCTTGAGCAGGATTTGAACCTGCAAGCATGATGCAGAATGGAATTTGGCAGGTTTTATATAAAGTGCTTTATTAAAACTGGAGCCAAAGTTCTCTGTAGCTACTGCCTCTCTCTTCAGTTGCTAAGAGTGATGAACCTAAGATGAGGAAGGCAGGGATAGGAAGGCAGGCAAATGTGTCAGGTAATACATCCATCATGGTCAAGTTATGAACGAAGCTATCAAGGACACACCACTCATTTCAAAAGGTGCGTTTCTACTAAGAAGAAGTCCTCAATAGACAGAAGCTGCTCAAGAGTGCTGTTGCTACCTCTGCAGTGAATTCAAGTTTTGGTAGAGCTGTTGCTGGGGCATAGATATGTGAAACCCACTGTCTTTACAGTGAGAAAATTTTTCATAATCCATCTCTTGGGAGTAACAACTAATTGCTCAAAATTTGTAAGGGAGGATACGGGAGGACTGTGGTGTTACTTGTTGTAAAGATATTGCATATAAATGTATAGAAGTAAATCTTTTTCCATTGAACCAGGTATTATGTCAGCTACTAATTTGCTTATGTGGTAAATTATTAGTGCCGCTCTTATCATTGATCTACTCATAGAAAAATAGAAAAAAGTCCCATGTGCTCTCCTTCATCCAGCCCACAGATATTATTGCCAGGCCGATACGGTAGAAATTTATTTTGTGTTCAGAGTGATAGTAATGAAAAGGGTCATCAATATAGCTAATATTACTATTGATTTAATATTGGATTGGTTTTTTTACTCGCAGTACTGTTTTGCCATGACCTTTCTCCCTTGTACAGTACATTTTCTATTCTCTGCTTCTAAGAAATGAACATATACCTCCCTCAATCTATGCCTTGAAATAGTCAGTAGATGATGAAGGAATGTTTTGAATTTTGGACTTTTAAGTAAGACTTTAAGACTTTGGGCTATGTCACGTTATGTCATTAAAATATTCTTTTAAGCTGTGGGATGATCTAGAAAAGTGTAGAGTTTTTAAATGCTTATAATAAATAGATGTATTATCATCTATGTGATGAAGGAGTAGTTTGAACAGTATAAAACTCAGTCACTAATTCTATGTTATACAAATTCCCTTTGGAGGCTTTATATTGAATTAATCAATTTAAAATCAGATTACTCAGGTACTTCAAAACTTTAAATATATTGACATTTTTTTCTCTGAGCTTTACGGAATAGCCTTAATTCTGCTTTCAATCTATAATCTGGCTGTGATCTTGTTCATTACTTAAACTCTGTAAGGGCAATATCCTAGCTCACTGAAGTTCATGACAAAATTCTTATTGATTAAAATGAGGCTGACAGTTCAGACTTATTATTTGTCAAGATTTAAAGGCAATATTTAAAAATTTTAAAGTTCTTATAGAACTTTAAAAGAATAATTGTAATTTTTCTCTTTACTTTTTCATATGTGAAATACATAGGAAGAAAATTGCGATTTAACAGCCATAGTATTTGCAAAAGCATGCACAAACTACCCTAGTCACAAAAATAGAGTAGGTCACAAATTTATACTAGAGAATAAATTAGTTGATACTGTGGAGTTATCAAGTTCAGCAAGTATTCTAAATCCTTTCATAAACAGAGATACTAAGCAGTTAGTGTTAATTACTGTATTCAAATTAGAACACCAATGAAGATGCAATGCTGTATTATTTAACACAGCATTTTAATACGGACAATGCTGAGATGAAATTGCTGTCAGAGCTGGGAATATGTTGTTAAGATAAAATTTCTCAGAATCATCTGACAATTGATTCTGGCTATAACATGTTTTTTTCTGAAAAAAAGTTGTAGTCAATCAAATATTACTTCACTTTATGATTCAAGGAAAAGCATAGATGTACTAAGAAGGTTTTCAATGTCATTCCAGGTGTGGTTGCTGTGAACTATAAAGCTTTAACTATTACTCTTCATCTGAATAACTTGTAAGTTTGGTTTTTAAAGAGATATGTTTTTTAAAGGAAGAAATATGTGATTTAGGTTTCTGAGGAGTTCAGTCATAAAATACAGGAATAACAAAATATGGGTTAGGTCTTGCAACCCAAAGCCAAGTTGCTGTATTTGACATTTACATCCTCACCATTTAGATTTGCTCTGGGGCAGGAGCAGCAACTCTTTAATCAATGTGAGTATTGGCTCTCCAATTTACAGCTACTTCAACACAAAATCAGTAGTGGTGTTATGTGTGTAAGGTCAGCAATAATAAGACTTTCAAGGTATTATCTTTGAAAGGCTGGGAGGCTGTGGATGTCTTTTACAGACTTTTTATACTGTTCTTCTCTACTTTGTATTGAAGATTTTTTCTGTGGCTCATAATTACTTTGAAGAAGATCTTAACTGCACGTTTATAATAGTCTATGTTTGTGTGAGCAATTGGAGGGCCAGAAAAAGGGCAAAAGAGCCGCTAGGTATATTTTATGAAACCTTATACTGTTTCATAAATTCTACTAGGAGCTAGAATCTAATTCAGCCCCTGTCCAATGTAGGGCCACCGCAGAGATACTCATGACAAATTATGTAACTTTGAATGTCCTGTTACTGCATCAAGGGATTAATGGGAAACAGTGCTTCTTGAAGAGGCCCTTTATTGTGGCAGCATAATGTGAAGTGGTGCCAGAGAGCCTATTTGCCAACTTTATGCAAGGTAAGGCTTTCTTTCGTGCTGCATTAAGACTCAGAGAGTGGGCTAAACTGTGTTAATAGTCCCTTTTCTGTTATCAGAGTCCTGTGAAAGGGTGCAGCAAAGCTGGAAAAGTGCTGTCTTGTGCTTATGACATAGCATTTCTCTTTGTTTTCTTTTCCCTCCCTAATGAAGTCACTTGGAATTCAAAAAGTGCTTAGACAAGAAGATGGTTCCTCAGATAATCCTGACTTTCCTTTCTGTCCTTATTAAGACCATATTTTATATTTATTAAAAAAGTATGACTGTGCCTTCCCTAGTCTAATTATTCTCAAAACTTTAGTTCTATTTGAACAGGTTATTTCTGATTAATGTAAACTGTATTGCTGACATACAAAGACATTTGCTTAAGAGGCATGCCTGTTAGTCACACTAAGCTGCATCAGGATGCATATTTCTATTACTGAGTCCATGCCTGAGTTCATTCATAAGTTTATACCCTAATATGGCAGAAAAAGAAAATGTTCTTTTTATGGTGCAATTCCATGAGAAGAAGGTTTTCTTTACATTCACTAAGCCAGTATTGTGCATATTCTGACACCCTAAAGGTCATTTAAAATATCTTTCTCTAGTTTTATACAAGTTGTATGAAAAAAAAGAAAAAAAAGCATTAGGAAAAATACAATCTCAAGACAGTATTAGAAAGTTTATGATTCATTACAGTTTGCATATTTTTCCTTAATTCCCTTGGAGATTTTGTCTTGTATAATTTTTCAATATAAGAAATGACATTTGCAGAAAAGGAAAGAAAGAGAGAGACCTGCCTCTGTGCAACAAAATCTATTACAGTTCGTGTTTTCTCTTCTCTCTGTGTGTTTCACAGAGATGGAAAGAAGTTATTGATCCAAGCAAAGGAACATTAGGCAGACCCATTCACAATTAGACACTCTGTAGAAAATAACTTGAATCAAATTAACCTGGAACACTTGATGCCATTTTGCCTGGTAACCTTGCTCTCAAGCATATTTTAAGTTTTAAAAATTATGTTTTTGTGGTAAAAAAGGGTGTATTGAGAGTTGTTAAAGATACACTCTCTAGGTTGCACTGTAATCCCCTTTGTAATCACTTACTAGTATAGTTTTTATGCTTTGAGATTATAGGGTTTTATTTCAAAAGACCATGGTCATATTGCTTTTATTAGTTTTACTTCTAAAGGTCATGTCACAGTTGTCAAAAATAAGCATATATCTTAGTATTAATATTTTAAAAGTATATTTAAAACACAGTGTCAGCAAAGCTGGTATTGTTACTCTCCCTATAGTAATTTAAGGTTGGGGAGCTTTACTGATTAAACCCTTCATTTTAATTTTAAACATTTGCATTTAAAAGGTAACTTCTTTGAATAGTAATAAATGAGGCATTGGTTATATTTAATAACTCCTATGCATTGTGGTGTCACAGCAGACCCAAAAGAGTACATGCTGTCACATTTAGAATGATAGATTTTGTAAAACTGTGTTGCATAAAGATGAACCCTTTTGTGCTACCTTGCAAGGTTGCCATGGTGACGGAGCACTGCTTCATGGGAATTTCACTTTTCTGGTAGTGTTAGATACTGAATCCAAAGCTGCTTCTTTAGATTGTTCTTAAATCTCACTTTTAATATGATATTGTTTTGTAGAGACTTATGATTAATCTTTTTGTATCTTTATTTTCTCAGAAATTTCTCCTGTAATGCTGTTACAGCTAAAGTACCCAACCTGGTAACTTACCAAATGCTGAGCATAGTAGACAGTCTAAAGATTTTGTTGTTTTATGTTCTATGCCATTGCTCAATTTTGTAAATATTTAGGATATCTTTTGTAGTTCTGTGCTTTCTCTGAACTATAAAAAAGAGAGATCTCAGCTATTTATAGCGTATGGAAATATTTTTATCATGGGAAAACATTACAAAAAATATGCTGTAGACATAAATCTTGTTAATTTTTTTTGAAATTATTTTGTTAGCAAAATGAATTTATATCTTAGACATATGGAAAGCAGTTACAACACTGTTTTTACATCTGCAAATAAAACCACAATTGTTTATGAAGTTATCATACATTTCTCTGTAATATAAGACGTATTTTTATTATCCTCTATAGGTAAGAAATCATATGGGAACTTGAGCTGATTCTGATATTCATAAGCCAGTGATTTTCTTTATCTTTACAAATAAAAGTGACTGATATGGAAATCCTTACTCCCTGCCTTAAGCATGTATTTCTGAATGTTTGGCTGTGGACTGTTCTCTGTGCTGAATCAGCGAGAACGATAATATTCTCAAGATACAGTCAACTCCTTGACATATGGCAGAAAATACATACATGAATGGAAGCTATACCATTTGGTACCCAGTTGGAGCTCCCTAGCTATGCTAATTAAATTCATGTAACAGGAATATTTTTCTGGAGGAAGAATCTCTTGCTGTTTTCAAATGAAAACAGATAAAACAAAATGCTTTCCTGAGGAAAGTGCTGGAAATTGTTCTGCATGTTCTTTTGCCCCATTCATATTGAACATTCCCCGAGAGTGCTGCAATATTTGTTCAGAGCATCTAGGAGAGAGACTGGCAAAAAATTTCACAAAGGACTGAGCCAATTGAGAGCTGGTACTGGGAGATGTGAGAGCCTCTTCCTGCATGCCTCTGCATGGGGAAAGATGGCACTGTGCTCAGTGTGCTAATTAAGCAGACTTTCCTTTTGCTCTTGCCTCCCATTGAAGTAATCTTGGAACAAAAAGAGATTGATAAGGCCAGAAAAGGGATGTCTTAGGAGGAATGGAATGAAATAAGGGAAGACTTTTTCTTCTCCCTTGCTTGCAAGAATTTAGGCAAACACAGTGGAGAAAAATCCCTGCCTTTTAAAGTTAGTGTTTAAACCCATCTACACCCTGCCCTGCTGCCAATGATATCCTTCACCGTATGTAAACTTGTATGCTGTCCTCATTTTGCTAAACTTTGCATTGATAAGATTTACCCTTTGCACTTGCTGTCTTCCTCTCTAAAACTGAGTAGTTTTTCAAATGTTTGATTCATGTGGCTTATGTGAAGGATTAAAAGCTGTTCAGCAGGCAGCGTGCTCTATATCCTCATTTTTTAATTCTAATTTTCTAATTACAGAGTGGAGTTTGTAAATGAAGAACAAGAACTTTTAAAAATGTTTCTTTACTTGAGTATCAGAGTTCTTGTTTTGTTCTGTTACTTTTGTTAAGTGCTACTAGATGTCAGAATGTGCTGTGATCTCACCACAATTTCACTAATTCCTTGGAATGGGTTGCCTAGGCCAGAGATAGAGTCCCCATCCCTGGAGGTATTTAAAAGATGTATAGACATAGTGCTTAGGGATATGGTTTAGTTGAGGACTTGTCAGTTTTAGGTTAATGATTGGACTTAAAGTTCTTTTCCCATTTAGGCAATTCTGTGATTCTGTAGTTTTCTTGTTCCCCAAATAGTAGGAATATTTCTTAATAATTTTCTAAGAAGCAAATTTCAACTAAAATTTGAGAACTAATCATCTTTTTATGCAGTATGTTAAACTAGCACTACTTTTACTTTCATATATTGTATATAACTTAGGCTTCAAGATTTTGCTCCACAATATCACTATCTTTCAAAATGAAATATAATGTCAGTAAATTTTCTACAAAATTTGTAATGAGTAATAGAGTTCATTACTAGACTTAAAATAACTTCTTCATTATCAACAGTACTACTAGTGGGGAGGGGGACAAACTCATAAGGAAGGCTTAAAAAAAGTCTACCACTCATATTACTGTGTGTATTCTAAATGATGGTGATAATTCCCCACTTTATGTAAATATTCATCTATATATAGAACCTCATGTTCTGAAATACCTGTTCATTAAGGAAGCACTTTGCCCTCATGGCAGTGTCCTAAAATATTGATGACATCTTCCTCTCTCTCTTAAAGAGGGAATGTTCCCTTAATCACTATGTTCAACTTGCGGAATGCATATATGTCTACTGCAGTAGATAAAAGAAGATCAGGAGGCTCAGATCCTGAGACCACAATATAGATTCAGACACTATTTTCGAAAACAAGCCATGCATCATCAGCAGAAAATCTTTTGTTGCTATTGGCACCTCAATTCTGTCTGATAAAGAGTGATTTTATAGGGAAATGTACAATACTGAAAACCAGAAAGAGAAGATAGAAATTCTTTTTAATAATCAGCAATTCCTTACTGTCATAAATTATTCCCAATTTGATTTTCTAACAGAAACATTCTTTCATGTAAAGTAATAGTAGAAAAAAAATCACTTTTACTTCAGATACTAGCTATACCCAGGAATTCTGCAGTATTATCACTGCAAATAAAGTGTAATGACCCTTAGTATGCAAAAGGTTAAATACTCGAATAACACTTACAATTTTGTATATTTGCTCTGCTAACTTGCTCAAGTGTGAACATGAGTTCTCTTGCTCTTGCCTCCCTCACTTTAATGAGGATGTCATACTCTTCAGAAAAAGATTGCTTTCTTCACCCTCTGCCTGACAAGGTACACAGCAATTTCATTCCAAAATTTTACAATAAGCTGATCTTTCATTTTGAACTTAGTGACAGGTATCTTGTGGCAGGAATGTAGCAGGATACTGCTAGATACTTCTCATAAGTAGCACTAAATTGTAGGACTTTTTAATTGCACTTTAAGAACTCTGTACTATTGATGCATTTATTTATTCAAATACAACACTTAATAGTGGAGTTTAAGGACTCACATGAGCACCATCATGGCTGAAGCTTGCATAGCGAATAAAAAAAGGTAAGAATCAAGAATCAGATTTAGGTAACATTCTCTGTAGATGAATGTTTTCTTCATATATGTATCTGAGCATGGATCAATAGTAAAGCAAACCAACACCTCACAGAAGAGAGAATTGTGTTCTTTCTCTCATATAACCTTAAAATAAGTTCCAAACAATGAAGTTGAGTCAGAGAGTATATGGCTTGTAAATTTATCTGGGACATGTTTATTTTACAGTAAATTTTGAAGTTACTGGGTTTTGATTTTGATCTGAAGTGATAAGTGTGGCAGATATTACTAAGTCATTGATAAAGTGCTCGAAAAGTACTAGTAATTGTATATGAATAAACTTATTAGAAAAGAAAATGAAAATACTGCTCAATTTTTTTCTGTTACTTGTAGGATAGCAACTGCAGCTTCACCAGTCTACATTGATCTTTTTTTTGCCCAGTTATCATTATTAGCATCTCTACTCCACACTAAAAACAGCTAGACTAAGAGTTATCATCTCAACTTCTGTTGTAAATTGCATTATAAGAGATTTCTGATTTGTTTTGTTATTTATTTAAATGCAGCACTTACAGTGGAGCTAAGAACATCAGCTACACAAACAGTCTCATGGTAGAAGTTTGTGTGGAGAACACATACATGTCTGGCTTCTACCACCTAAATACTTTTTTGCTTTGACTGGTTCCTTGTTAATGAGCATTTGAACAAAGATATAATGCTTTGGATTTGTTGGAAAGAACCCTGTAAATCTTACTACCTTGCTCCATTGAGCTTTGTTTAAATTAGATAGGTTCTCTAATTGCTGACACATTTTTGGAGGTCATAAGAAGTAGGCCAAGGAAACCAACTGCAAGAGTTTTGCTGGTTCTTTACTAAATAATGTACTGACTTCAGAGCTGCTTTATTTACATCTAGGAATCAGCATATCATAGGTCCATAATAGAGCAACAAAATTTTAAAATCTTTATATTTACTTTATGCCTTTGTGATCAAAATATCCTTCCCACTCTGTAGGAAATTCTAGGTTTTAAAGCCTTTTTTTAATCTGATAGAAACTGGATTTTCAGAACTATGTGAAATGATACATTTTGCCAGCGTTTGCTATTACTGAAATAGCGTTGATGTGAGACTCATTGAATCATAATCAAAAAAGGATATACGGCTACAAATCTGGCTGCAATCTGGAGTCTTCTTGGGCCACATGCTCAATATGAGCATCAAATGTGCCACAGGGACTTACCTCATCACATTTCATTGTAGAATTGACTTCTACATTTGTAAAATGTACTCTGGCTGAAGAAATTTGCTAGTTCACTTGTAAATGCAGCATAATATGATATATGCCAGAGATTTTTTAGAGATACATGGCAACATTTTTTTCTGGGAGACTCTGATTTCTGGATTGGACTCTAAAAGTAAGTCAAGTATGCTGTAGTCAAGAATAAATCACTTACTTAAATATGCATTATGGGTTGGTAAGAGAGAGAGAGCCTTGAGAAGTCATTGAAATTGTGTGCAAAAACTTAATCATAAGGCTTCATTTAGAGTTTTGTGAAATCATGAAGTAGAACATGCAGTGGAAAACAGAGAGTTACATTCCAACCCAGTACCACTGACCCACATTCAAGGGCAATGAAAGATGGAAGAATAGACTACTCTTGAAATGTTTCATTAAGTTAGCCTTCAAGGGAAGAAACATGGTATTCTAATCTAGTATTCTTCCCCCCCATTCAAAAAAGTTTACTTACTTTTGTTCCAATACTTTTTATGTTTTTTATTATTTATATTAATTTTTGTAAATATTAGTTATACTTTATGAGTATATAATTATTTCTATTTCATTGCTATTCATAATAACTGAGAGAATGTAAACATTATAAATTCCTAAATTCTCTCTTCATGACTTTGAGAAGAATGTATACCTTCCTTCCTGCAGTGGAAAAAGTGTATGAACCTTTTGACCCTTATCTGCAAATGTGAGAGATGTTGTGTGACAGAAGTCATATTTCCAGAGCAATAAATAGTCTTTCTAAGCACTAAACATATGTGTGCTGTAATGTATTTAGCATGCTGTCGGACTGAGTTTGTGTTGGTAGAACACAAAACCAAAGGCAGTAGGTAAATGTGACCCTGCCTCTCATTTTATGGCAAGCAAGAATTTCCAACCTACAACCAATATTCAGGTGTTCTCTGTTTGCTTGTGCAGATACATTCAGCTTGTTTTCCAGGAGCAGTATTTCCCTCCTTGATCACACTGAAAATCAGAGCAAAGACCTTTTCTTTCTCCTTTCCTTCAAATTAAAGCAAACTTAAGCATGCAAGGACAAAATAAAATAAGCAGTCAGTTTTCCAAGATCTTTATGGGCCCAAATAATTAATCTAGTGTATGTTACAATTATGTCTAGCTACAAAATTAGAAAGTAATACGGTGCTATTTTTTCCTACTCCTAAAAATGCATTGAAAGGTCATTGCATGTTCTTTCAAGGAAAGGTCTGTGTTACATCTTCACTATCTGGAACATAGTTGCGCTGGTGTCTTGGCAGGTATTTTGTCTGATTCAAAAAAAGTAACATAATATGATCCTATGATTTGAAAAAAATGTTAGTATCATAGATTTTTTTTATGTTATGTGCTAAGATGAAGGAAAGTTGCAGGCTTTTCCTGTTAACTTAGACAACAGATGCTATAGCCAGCTGCAGAGCTTCTTCTGATAAAAAGGATTTGAATTGACCATGACATCTGAGTACATTATTCAACTATGTCTTAAACACTGTTTGTGTTAACATTTACCTTAGTAAAAAAAATCATAGCTTTTACTTTATTTCTTAGTATACATTTAGATCTAAAAAGATAATTTTTCATTTCTTGTCTATGGGCTAAATTAGTATTTTGATGAAGCAATTCACAAGTACTTTTATAGGACAGCTGGGATTTTTGGCATGTTCTCAGGTGACAGTTCTTGAGAAATGTGTACTGCTACCCAAGATTTTACATCTTTTGATGTCTTTTTAGGATTGGGCAGTTGCAGACAGACAAGGTGTTGGTACAGAATTCCACCCAATACTGAACCATCTCCTTTTTTATCCTGTGGCAAAACAATAGTATAATATTCTCTTCTTCTCAATAAATATTTAGCCATCCTAATTTGGACTTTTACTAAAGCAGCTCTATGTATAGTGTTGTGTGTATAGTGTTGTATGATATTACTTCAAATCATGCATATTTTATTTATATCTTTCCTAACTTGAAGATCCACAGCCATATGTTTCAGCCATGTATCAGCAGGGTTGAACATCTGTTCTCTAAAAAGATGAAGTAGTTTTGGGGAAGCTGCAAGTGATAAAACCATCTTCAAATCCAAATTCTGTACATCTTGATGACCACCGCATTTACTGAGTGTAACTGACAGCAGAATTTGGTCTTCTTAATTCCTTGCTTAAATCTTCCATGTTAGGTAACAGGATGGGAATGAATCTCATCCCATATATAGTCCTACATTTTAAGAAAGCATGTTAGAGTTCTTGCAGTGGTCCAGGCCTAAATAAGCTGTAACTACAATCTTGTCTCTCACAGCCATTCAGTTGTCACTTAGAGTCTGAGTAATTTCAGGGCTATGCAGCCAAACCTTAATGTTGTTGGACTGCTGTTTCTTAAAACTATATCCAAAATATCATTATGAGCTATTATCCCAATAATTTTAATTAATATGAAAGTAAAATGATGTAAAGGAGCATAATGTGCTCGATTAGTCCCTCATCTGGGTTATGCAGGTACCCCAGGCTAGGACTTGGCTCAAGAGGGGAGGAAGAAGTAGCTGTGACTGCCTCTTGCACACAAGTGTGTGGATAAGTGTGAGGCCAGAAAGGAAGCTGAAATCCCATATGCTATTGCACTAAGTAAGCAGGAAGTTGTAAAAAAAAAAAAAATTTTCTAAGACATCACGATTTAGTCCCTTTTCAACTGGTAGGTGAGGTTTTGGGTCCTGAGTTGTTGGCCTCAAGTTGGAGTTGACCTGTGAATGAGTCACAACTTAGCAGAATGTTTTGGTTTTCTTATTCATGTTCCAGAGGCAGAACCTGGTCCACCTGTGTCTCTGTGGCTCTGCCCTCACCCAGGTGGTTGTGGTGGTGGGCAAGACCAGGATAGTATTAACCAGAAGCTGATCAGTTGGAGGAGCTTCCTGTTGGATGTGGCTTCTGTTGGGGCTGGTTTGCATCTTGCTGAGCTCTCTTGGTGGCGTCCTTCCATGTGAAGGGCCACTGAGGGAGCCATCTCTGTCCGTTGTGTCCAGCAGGCAATGCTGGCACCACAGTGG